>CM038797.1:118212609-118304173 GCA_021764765.1 Vicia sativa
CAAATTGTTTACAAACTCCTGCTTAATTCTCAAGGCTTGAAGCGAAGAAAGAGTCACTCAAGCCTCGATGTAATGTGGAATCACCATATTTCTATTTCAATGCAATCAATTTACTTTGCTTATCTTTAATGTTTTGGTTTACTGCCTCTCTTTATCAAAAATACTTCAACGTGAAATCGCTGGTCACGAGTCACCAATTAGTGTCCCGCCGAGTCCAAAGGTCCGTACTGGTTAACAGTAGTCAAAATTAGTGTGTGTGGAAAGTCATGGTTGTTTCTGGCTCTAGTAAACCGCTTCTGGCTAAGGTCTTTTACTTACAGTAATCAAGATAATATACCAAAACCTTAGCACGTGTCCCGAGATCAATTGGTCGATCTCGCGAGTAACCCTAGTTTTAGGACTTAGATGACCAGCCATTGTTTACCATATTCCACAAGAACAAATGGCACACCCAAAGGGGACTCCCACGGCGGTTGTAGTTTGTTAGAGTTTGTCTTAGAAGTGCATGAAACTTAGAAGTGGAAATCTGCATAAGAAAACCACCACCCACTAGGAAACGACACCTAAGATGATAAATAATACCTCCGCTGCTGAATACGGTTAGTTCCATTTCGATGTCGGGTATTATCGACCCGCTTATTTCGCAGTTTGCGCCATTTCCCCTTCGAGCATCACAACCCGCTTCCTCGGCCATTATCAATTCCATTCCCCTGACCACACCGGAGTCCGTGGCCTATGGTGGCCACGAAAGCCACCTCGAACACAACGATATCTTCTATTTGCATGCACGAATCCTCTATGGAATGTCGATTCCTTAATAGAGGGATATCAATGACCCAAGTGTAGCAATAGGTTCCGATAACGCAGATTACAATGCCCCTTTACAAGGATCCCACAGGCAAATAAGGAAATGCTCACAAGAATATTTAAATATACTACTGGGCAGATTGAGGCAACAAATGGATGATAATAATCATGAGTTAGTTAATATGTTAACTAACCAAATGGGAAATGTGTTTAACCCTATAGTGCAAGAATTGGTCGAGACTAATAGGCATCTCATCAAACAAACCGATGTTATTGGATAATTAACACGCCTGTAACTTTAGGCGCTTCTTGCCGATGCCCGACAGGCATCCGGCTCGACAACCGATACATATCCGTGGAGACATGGGGTAGTAGAAGAAGAAACGTGTATCAAGGTCAAGTCGAACGCCCAAAGAAATGTCGCCAGAACCCACCTGTGGTCCTCGTGCATAGACATCGAGGTCGACCAAGTCTCGATCAAGTTCGACATAAGGATTTAGTTGTTTAGAATAACTTAACCTACACTGTCGAGAATTATGGCCCAAATGGTACGAATACAATGCCAAGGCCAACGATTTTCCCATTATTGTAGTATATTTTAGACCGAAAACCCCAGAGTATGGAATATTCCTAAATACACCAAGTTCGAGGAGAAACGGGTGAGTCGATTTGGTCAACACATCGCCAGATACCTAATCGAGTCGAGACATGGCAAATAATGAAAGATTAAGGGTGAAACATTTCTCACGTCCCTTACTAAAGTAGCCTTTACATGGTTTACTACCTTGCCCCATCTGGATCGACTTATGGTTTCAAGTTGGAGAAACTTTTTCAAAGTTTAACGAGGGCATTCAAAAATTAGTTTGGTCGAATTGTCAAGCATTAAGAGAAAGTTTGTTGAGACAATAGACGATTATCTAAATAGATTTAGATCGTTAAAAGCAAGGTGCGCATCGTGCTTTGAACATGAACTTGTTCAAATGGTTGGAGGTTTGACTACCCATTAGGAAGAAATTAGATCCGACTTTCACAAGAGCAGCATGTCACAATTATCGATATTTAACACCTTGACGCCTTCGATTAGAGAAGGTTAGACATACTCAAGGCTAAGTCAAAGAAAGAGAAGGTAGCCTATGTCACTTCTGATGACAATGTGCATCCCATATACGGTAGGTCGACGCGTCGATGTAGGCGTACGTGGACGTATCAATTAAAATCGGGCCAACATATGAATGTAAATTGTCGCTTCCCGCCAAAGGAAAAGCCCCATCATAAACTAGTTCAAGAACTCGTCGCAAAAACTTATACTTTGATGTTAGCAAACGCGTAGGGAGATTTTTGATTTATTAGTCAAAGATGGTCAAATTTTAGTACCCCAAATGCTAAATTACCACAACACAAAGACAAAGAAAGGTTTTGTAAATATCATAACTATCTTGGTCACACAACCTCTCAATGTTTTCTTTCGTATCCACGTAAGTCTCCAGGAGGGTGGGTTGAAATTTGCCGCAAGAAAGATTATACCATCCTTCGAGGCAAGAAGAAGCCTTATTTGCTGAACCTGTCAACATCAACATGGTCGACATCACTAAAGTGCCTGACAACACCATGTTGGAAGAAAGCACTGATGAGAGTCCAAATGTCAATTTAGCTGACGTTTATCCAAGAGACGATGAAGACTTGCTGAGTTTTATTTATTGTTGCAAAAACAAGGATGCTAAAGCTGTCAGGCTCTAGATGCACACGCTAACCACGAGTCATGCTGAAAATTTCCATAAATTATGCTGGAGAGGGAAGGGCCCAATGGAAATGTAAGAGACCCAAGGAAGTCATCCCAATTTAGCCAAAAACTTTGTCTACCGGCCACTACAATCTGGGACATGTATCAAGCCCAAATGGCCGCTGGCCTTCAAACGTACTGGTGTTATAAGAGATGCAAAGGAAAACACCCATGAGCCATCGACTAAAAAGCGAGCGAGAAGAAAATCCATGTGTCCGAGAATGACATGGAAAAAATCCAATGAGTCGAACTTAGTGGAGACGCTTCCGCAGAAAGAAGCAGGTGAAAGACAAGTCATTTCACGCTATGCATTTCACAACAAAGGAAAAATCCACGACGCAAGCCGTAAGCTTCCACACAATCAATAGATCAAGGAATGTGTTAAGCCAACACCATGGCTCGATGAGGCAACCGATGATTTTCCTCCGATTCGAGCAAGCTTAGACATCCTAGTCAACATGGTCTCTATACTCCCATAAGAATATAATATATCGATGCGTGGAGAATACTAATGATCCGGATGTTGTTGAAATGCTTTACACAAGCCAACTTGCTACTTTGGATGAACAATGGCTCCATTGAGAGCCGTGATGCCTTTTGAGAGGCCCGATATGGCTAGGAGCCATTTGAAGCCCTTTCGATCGTGAGCAAAGGTCAAGAAAGAGACATTAATAAGGTGTTAAGGTGGATCATGGGCGCCATCATAACATAATGCCACATCATATTCTCAAGAGGATCGGTAAGTTCGACACCTATATAAGGTCTCATAATGTGGTCTTGCCGATCACGGAAGGAAGGAAGAAAAATACCACGAGGGTAATCCGTAGATATTACCACGCCCGCCACTAGGCCAACAATATTCATAGTCATCCAAGGTCGACTAAGTTATAACTGCTAGTAGGCGCAGAATGGTTAAATGGAGTGTTATGCCTTCTTCTATGCATCAATGCCTAATCATATGGCAAGAAGATGGCATCATAGAGAACATCGAAGTTGATCAAGGATACTTTATGGCAGATGTCAATGCTGTTGTCCAAAGCTAGTTCGAGCAGGAAATTAGCCAATATCGCTCCCTACCATCCAACAGAAGAAGTGTATGCCAACTTAAATGAGGCATTTGTTTCTTTGAAACTGTATGAAACCCACGGATTTGTTTGGGATGTTGAACCTCTGGAGGATCCTTGTGAGGAGCCCTGCCATCAGATTTGGGGAACCATCGACGAAGTGATGTCTCGAGCTGAGGCTTTGAGAAGGATTTTCGCGCACATTTCCCAAAATAAAATAAATTGCCATAGAAGTCAAGAAGAAATGCCATGTAAGTCGCTTAAACTTCCCATCCCGTAGGAAGTAATTCAAGATGTAGAGCCGTAACCACCCGTATAAAAGCAAGTTGTCAATCGTGGCCGACGAGCAACATCTAGATTGATATACGACCATTTAACCGCTAGGTTTCAAAAGGATCCTATGGCACTTGAAAAAATGCAACCACAAGATCCTTTGAAGAAATAGACCTTGGCGTAGAGGGTAATAAAAGACCAACCTACATTAGCGCCAACATCGACCAAAAGCTCGTATCCGAGGTAATATCTTTACTAAAAAATTTAAAGATTGCTTGTTTGGGACTATAACGAAATGCCGTGTTTGAAAGCAGGAATTGGTTAATTAAAATTACCAATAAAAGCTAGGAAGAAGCCAAGAAACAAACACCGACAATTTGTGCCTGCAGCTATGTCAAGATCAAGGAGGAAATAGAAAGACCTCCAAAGCAAGTTCATCAAACCGCAAGGTATGTCAATGATTGGCCAATATTGTGCTAGTTATTAAGAAAATGGAAAGCTAAGAGTGTGTATTGATTTTAGAGATTTAAATGCTGCCACTCCTATATATGAATATGCCATGTCGCTAGGTCGAAATGCTAGTCAATCGGATGCCGGTTTTGAATACTTAAGTACGCTGATGGTTATGCCGGTTATAACCAAATCTTTATTGCGATGATGATGTGCCAAGATGGCGTTTCGCTACCTGTGGGCATTAGGCACCTATGAATGGGTGGTCATGCCATTCGCTTGAAGAACCGAGCAACGACTGGTAGTGAATACTATGTTCCATGATTTCATTGAAAATTTCATGCAGGTTTACATCAACGATATTGTAATCAAGTCGAGTAGTGAATCGCCACACTTAGAACACCTTCGAAGATCTTTCAAAAGAATGCAAAAATATGGATTGAAAATGAATCCATTAAAGTGTGCTTTTTGTGCAAAGTGCAGTGAGATTTCCTGGTTTTGTCAGTATAAGAAAGGCATTAGTTAATCGTAGCAAGACCAGCTATCATGGACGCCAAATCACGACCAAAAAGGAGCTTCACCACTATTGGGCAAAATAAATTTTGAGGAGATTCATTTCCAACTTAAGTGGCAAAACTAAGGCATTTTCACCACTACTTCGACTGAAAAATGAGGAGTTTATCTGGCAAGAGGAGCATCAAGAGGCTTTCGACAAAATAAAAGGGTATTTGGTGAAGCCTCCTATATTGGCACCTCCGCTTAGAAATAGGCCTATAAGGTTGTATATAGCAGCCTCAAAATCGACCATAGGTAGTATGCTAGTGCAAGAGGACGGCAATCATGTCGAACGCCCTATGTATTACCTTAGTCGTATGTTTAATGGTCCTGAAACAAGGTATAGTGACATAGAAAAACTATGTACGTGTTTGTATTTCTCTTATATCTAACTGAAGCAATATATAAAGCCAGTTGATGTTTACGTTTCTTCTCATTTCGACATTATTAAGCATATGTTGTCTAAACCAATTTTGCATAGTCAAATTGGTAAATGGGCCTTAGCATTAACTGAATATTCCTTAACGTACGTGCCTTTAAGAGCAATGAAAGGGCAAATAGTGGCAGATTTCTTAGTCGACCATTCTATGGTGGCTATGCCAGAAAATTTTGTCGATCTAGTGCCTTGGAAATTATATTTCAATGGTTCCAGTCACAAAAACAATGTTGGGATATGAGGAGTTATAATTTCTCTCAGTGGAATTCCAGCAGAGTTCAAATATACCATCGACGGCATCTGCACTAATAATGAGGCAGAGTATGAATCCCTTATTACTGGACTTGAACTGTTGCTAGAATTGGGGGCAAGAAATGTCAAAATTATGGGAGACTCTGAATTGGTAATCAAACAAGTATCAAAAGAATATAGATGAGTTAAAGAAAAAGGTTAGAGCTACTTCGTTGTCCCCTTCGGATTTGTCAATTATAAAATTAGGTGCAATAGATACCAAAATTTTTGAAATTTTAGCAATTGATAATGGGCAAGACAATCACTGGTGCCTAGGAGAAAGTGAGGCATATGTAGCAGTGTCGAGTGTGCATAGTGGAGCATGCGTACACCAATTCGGACACAAGATGAAATGGTTGTTGATGCAACAGTATTTATTGGCCCTCAATGTTGAAATATTGTATCAAATTCGCTAGAGGATGCCAATAATGCCAAATGCACGAGGGCATCTAGCACGTGCCAGCAAGCGAATTCCATGCCATTGTAAAACCTTGGCCATTTAGAGGATGGGTCTTAGATGTGATGGGAAATAAAACCAACATCATCTAAACAAGAAAGGTACATTTTGGTCGGTATTTATTATTTCACAAAGTGGGTCGAGGCCGTAGCTTTAAAAAATGTTGACCAAGAAGCTGTGATTGATTTTATACAAAATCATATTATGTGTCGGTTTGGAATTCCTGAGACAATTACAACCGATCAAGGTACAGTGTTCACGGGGCATAAAATGCAAGAATTCACGAAGGAAATTGGAATAAAACTATTGACTTCTACCCCTTATTACGCTCAAGCAAATGGCCAAGTCGAAGCTGCCAATAAAGTAATAATTGGTTTAATCAAGAAGCATGTGGGTAAAAAGCCAAGAAATTGGCACCAAACGCTAGACCAAGCTTTGTGGGCATGTAGAACGTCTCCTAAAGAGGCAACGGGGGCAACCCCATTTCAATTGGCATATGGACATGATGCTATTTTACCAGTCGAAATACACGTGCAATCTGTAAGGATTCAACGACAACATGAAATACCATCTGAATATTATTGGAATATAATGACTGATGAGTTGGTCGATTTAGACGAAGAAAGGATGTTGGCCTTTGACGCGTTGAGGAGGCAAAAAGATAGAGTGGCTAAAGCCTATAATAAAAAGGTAAAGGACAAAGTATGTCATGTTGATGATTTAGTTTGGAAAGTGATATTTCCTATGGACAGAAACGATAGGGTGTTAGGGAAATGGTCTCCTAATTGGGAAGGACCGTTCAAAATAATCCAAGTTTTTTCCAATAACGCATATGAACTTGAAGAATTGGCCCCAGATCGACGTATTCTGAGGGTGAATGGTAAATACTTGAAGAAATATAATCCCATTCTTCAAGAAATCTCAACTACGACCACATAAAGCATGTGTGTCGAACAAAGCTGGAACATAGTAACAGAGCCAACATATTAATTGTACAAAATTATATAAATAAGAATGCCAAAAGAGATGGTATTTCATAAAATTGATGAGAATTCATATTACAAAAGATGAGGAACCACAAAACAAATACATCAAAATGGTTACATTAATCAGAAGTTGCCGAATTTTCTTTGGAAGCTACCCAAATCACTCTCAAGGAGAACAACAATACAACTTAGCCCATCAACTCTTATCCTAAGAATGTGCAACTCCTCTTCGACTCGGGTTGTGGCAGTACTGACGATAAGGGCATCTTTGGTCAATTGGAGCATTTCGTTTTGATCAGGAATGTTAGCCTGGTCGAGTTTGTAAAATCAAGCCTCTCCAAATATTAGTTTTGATGAAGACATTTTTAGAAGCAAATGATTATGGCAAAATAATGGAAAAAGTCTCAAGTAAAAGATAAACTTTCATAATTAGATTGATTGCAAAATGAAATGGCTCAAGTCATCAAATAAATCAAATGTCAAGGTAATGCATTCAACCTCTCTATATGCATACAAGTGTTCACATAATGATTCATGCATGCCATAAAAGTGTTAAAAATATTTTACATATCAAAATCAAGTTTGAACGTGTTTGAAAAACAATTTTAGAAAGAAATGCTCTGGGAACCGGTTACCCCATATGGGAACTCGGTTACCCAACTTCAGAATTTTCACGCCCCTGTTTTTTATATGGGGAACCCGGGTTCTCCTAGGAGGGAACCGGTTCCCCTGCTCTAAAATTCATATTTTTTAAACATTGGCTCAGCAGGAACCAGGTTCTCCCAGGTGGGAACCGGTTACCACTGAACCAGTGGCAAAAATACTTTTGTTTTTGAAACATATTTTTCATGGGTTCTTTACATTGAAGCATGGAATCTTTTCATCAATTAATAAACTTTTGTAAAGGTGTATAGAGGCTATATAAACTGCATAATTTTCAAATTTAAACTACCTTCTTCATCTTGCAACTTTTAACATTCAAAATTATCTTATCTTTCAAAAATTCAAGTGTTGTCAAAACCAGAATTTTTAGTGAAATTTTCTGCACTTATGTTTTCATTGAAAAACTAAGAGAAAATTCATATCATTCATTGAACACTTGTATTCCATCATTGAGAAAAGTTGTTTGCTTGAAGAGGAAGATCAATCCAAGATTGATATATTGTGCTACATCTTCAAATCTCTTAAAAATTCAAATATACTTGTTGTTGTTGTCCAGGATTGTTGGAAACAAGTTGTGCATTGAAGAGGATTGTTCTTCTGGCACTTAGTGTTGTTAGACCTTACAGGTTTTAATAGCCTTTGGTCTCCCTATAGGTTAGATAGTAGGCTTCACCATTGGTGTGAATAGGCTGTACAATCATTCTAACTATAGTGAAATCTCTTGCATGTTGTAAGCGGACTGGACTACTCTCAGATTGTGAGGGGAACTAGGATAAATCCTTGTGTTCTTTACTTTTCTGTTTTTATTGCTTTCATCACACCATAACCAAAAGGAAAGAAACACTCATAAAAACTTCATATACCAAACCAGAAAAATTTGTACAAGTATTCATAAAACTGGATAAATTTTTAAACACCTAATTCACCCCCCTCTTAGGCACATTTCATACTTACAAAGTTCTTTATCTTGTTTTACAACAAGCTCAAATTATGCGTTTAAAGCTTCCAGTTCCTTCGTCAAATCGGTAATTCGACTGCGTATTTCAGCAGCTCTTTTCCTTTTAGGACCTTGCTCTTGCCGTCTCTCGACACGCGAAGCTTTCAGCCATTCGACCAGTGTCTTGGTCTTATTCACCATTTCCACATTCCTCTTAACTGTCTCTTGTTTGGTGTCGATCAACTGTTCAGCCTCCTTCATTTGAGTGATATTTTCAAGTAGGGGAGAAAGGATGTCTTCAAATGTTGCTATCATAAGCTTTGAGAATTTATAAATCTCAAGACCCTTTAACTGAACGATAGTATCAGGAAGCTCTAGTCCAAGGGTTGAATCCTCATGCAGCAAATGAGGAAAGTTAGGATTAAATGCGTAGGTACAAATGGTGTCGGTCAGTTTCTTGAATTTAGTTGCTTCAGGTCCCAGCTTGTCACCATAGACCTGGGAGCGGTTAGAATCTGAAGATGAAACGTACCGATTAACAAATTGATCCAATCTTGCCAAAGCGGCATCGACATCCATGTCGACCGAAACATATTTCGCTCCAGAGTGAAGCAACTCGTTTTTTTTCAAAAATCATTTAAATGAATTTTCAAAAACAATAGTGAAATCGCCACCTAATTTTATTTGTTCTAAAAAGAACGGGAAAATATAGATAAAACCCACAAAAATCGGATAAGACGGTCTACGAAGTTAAGAGATATAGGTTCGGGAGTTGGTTATGCAAGGGGAAGGTATTAGCACCCCTTACATCCATCGTACTCGATGGTACCCATTTAGTTCAAAGTGTGGTTGTGTGTTAGTGTGAAAATTTTACGATCTTCTAAGATAGAAATGAGAAAGAAAGGGAGAAGAAATGTTTTTTATTATTTTTGAGTTTGGCATGGTTTCGTAACTGTGCCTACGATTCCCTGCAATGGGAAAGTCAAAACTCCGTAGTTCCTCTAGAAAATGATTGTTTGTTGATTGATTTTAAATGAAAAGACAAGTCATCATTCTTAAAGGAGAAGACTCGTCTAACGTCCACAAGGTGTGATAAAGAATAAAGGACTACGCACCAACATGAGGGAGGGTTTGAGAACACCTCTAGTACTCAAGTGGAGAAGTCGAAAACCTTGGGAATAGAGGAAGAAGCATCTCAATTATAAATGAATCATGTCTAATCTTGAAAATGGTTTAAAGGTAAATGGTGCTTGGAGCGCACAAAAGATATTGAATGTGTTGGAATTGATTTTAAATTGTGGATGACAAGTACCAAAACGTTGGGCTATCCTCTAACGATTCAATACTTGAGATTGGTGATTGAGGTCAACCGATCTTCTCTCATCCAAAATCTTTATTATGAAAAGAGTGAGGTGAAACAAAGTTCACTTTTATTAAGTGTATGGAATAAAGTATTTAAGTCATTGGGTTACCCTCTAATGGCCCAAATATTTTACATTTTAATTAAATCGCGGGCTATCCTCTAACGATTTACTTAAATACCATAGCACCATGTTTTTATTTTAGAACATGGATTTGAAGTTTCTCAATTTATTGGGTTACCTCTAATCAATTAGAAACTTCGATTTGTTTTAATCATGGCTAACCTCTAACCATTAAAACAAATCTTATCCAAGTGTTCTTTTGTAGAAATTCATTTTGAAAATAACTCGACGTTGGATCGAGGTTTGAGAAGAAGACTCGACGTTGGGTCGAATTTTATTGAAAGTGTTTTAAATGCTTGGTGAATGGAGAAAGAATAGGATCGAGATAATTATAAAATCACAAGTAAAATCGACAAAGCCCATACAAGGTGGCCAACCTAAGTATCGACAAAGCCCATACAAGGTGGCCAACCTAAGTATAAAATAATTAAATTACATGTGTACTAGCAAAGTGGGCTAGTCTACTATAACGACTAATTGGAACAATTAATCGAAATAGGCTCACTGTAAGAAGGCCCAGGATCAAGCGTACATGTGTGCATGTGTAGTCACCGCGACGCTTCTTAGCTTTGTCGACTTACAGGTTTAAAATGATTTACAGTTATTAGTTTAAAAAATGATTTTTTTTGGTTTTTGTGTAAGTGAAAAATAAAATAAATGTGCACTAGATAATTATTACAAGATTTGTTCTTGGGAGAGGGATACATCAAATGTAAATGGGGATTAAACGGTAAAATAAAAATAGAAAGCGGTAAATTAATTACAATGCAACAAGGGGATTGGGGTACATTATTCAAATGGGGATAAATTAAAATTAAAAGGAAAACGGTAAATTGATAAAAACATACAGATAGAAACTAAATGCGGTAAAACTTAAATATTAATTAATTATTGTATTTTATTAGATTAGTTAACCTTAGAATAAATTTATGAAATTAAATTTAAGACATGCAACTACTATGTTACAGCATAATTCGAATTTAATTACAAATGAAAATGTAAAGTATAATAATAATAATAATATGTATATGGTATATATTTACAGTATTAAATATAAGAAATAAATATAATATGTATAATTAAATTTACAGTATAAAATATAAAATAAAATAAAAATGCAAGTATATTGTATGTACAATACTAAATATCAAACATTAAATAAAAATAGTAATGTGAATACGAGTATATAAAAATGTATGTAGATGCGACAATATAGAATGTATGCTTGAACCATCCTCGGATATCTTCACAAGTAACAGGTACATTAGTAGCATAGTGTAAATAAATCGAAAAAAGAAATGAAATTAATGTACATGAACAAATGAAGAAGCAAACGATTGATTATAATTGAAACCAAAGAAATCGTGCACAAGTTATTATTTATAAAGTCAAAACATGGAAAATTCATTTCAAAACCAACCAAGGCAAGCGATTATAATCCGGGCAGCCACTAAACATACAATTTAAAATCATGGTAAAACGGTTTTTTTTCAAATTTACACAAAGGAAAACAATATATGTTGTCCCATTATAGCTTCTCGATTAAATTCACACGCAAGTAAATGCGGTATCATTGTCAAACCATCATCAAAGCCAAATTTGAATGTCAACCGACTACAAACTTCAATTAAAATGATAATAACACAAAATATGGTGTTCTAACATGTTTCTCGGTTAGATCCTCACGCGAGTAGACGCGGAAACAACATAAACCATCATCGAAACTAAACAAAATAAATACCGATTACCACTTCAATTGAAATAAATAGAAAAATTGATGATAATGCAAAACACGGTGTCCCAACATGTTTCTCGGTTAGATTTACACGCGATTAAACGCGGTATAATCATTAAACCAATCATTGAAACAAAACAAATAAATGCCAAATAGTTTCTCGGCTAGGTTTCTCGCGAATAAACGCGGAAACAACATCACCTTCATCGAAACCATACAACTTTCAAATCGTAAACTTCAATTAAAATGAGAATAATGCAATATTGTGATGTCCCTAATGGTTTCTCGGTTTGTATTAAACGCGGATAAACGCATTATCGATACTAAACCGTCATCGAAACTACCCTCAAATATCATTTGATTACAAACTTCAATCAAAATTAAAATGAGAATAACACAATAACATAATGTCCCAATGGTTTTCGGTTAGTTTCCACGAATAATCGCAGAACAAATGTCACCTTCATCAAACAAACCCATGAGTTCAAGTGAAATTAAGGCGAGACTAACTCATTAACACAATCACAAGCCCATGCTTTTCAGAGTTTAAAACTATATTACAAGCTGAAAAATTCAAGTAAGAAATAGCCCAAATTTGAAATCAACCTCTCAAACAAAGTGTCACCAACCTGCTACTTAATCACAAAATTCAAACGAAAATCGGGCAGCATTACGTTATTAACAACTGTACATCAGAATTGCTCCAGATTTATACATGTATCAGAATGCCACGCTAACATTATTTATCATATGATTTTCGGCAAGGTTTTCTACACAAAAGTTGTTCTCCAAATCAAAGTTCTAACACTTGTATCACAAATTTCAAAGGTTTGAACAGATAACAATATGACAACACACGATCATATGTTTTTTCAAAATCAGATCAAAACATCACACTAACAGATTTGTCTCAAAATCTTTATAAAAGTTTTACTCAACAAAAACAAATGTTTTGAAACTTACCGATTTGAAGTCGATGGTTGTCATTGAATCTTCGAAAGGAAATCGATGCTTCAAGGATCACGTTGTTGCCGTGAGGTTAAGACAGAGGTATTGGTGATGAATGAAATCTCGGCGGGCTGGGTCACCGTGAGAGAGACAATGATGAGTGGGTTAGGAACCGAGGGAAAGAGAAGCTAGACTACGTTCGCGATGAGGTTTCGTGAGATGGAAGTTAAAAGGGCGGCGAGGTGGGTTGGGAGGTGGAACGCGGGTTCTGCTTCGGTGAGAAGGGCAGTGGCGAGGATGGGTTGCTGGAAACGAGAAGATGGAAGGAGAGCGGGTTTGGTACAGGGTTTGGGGGTTCCGGCAACGGTTGGAAGGGGGTTTCTGCGGAGAAGATGAGAGCGTGATTTGAGGGAGTATGCCGTGAGGTTATAACAGTTGAGAGAGACAAGGGAGTAGCTGGTTTGTGAGAAGGTGTCAGAGAGGGTTTCGGAGAACCGGATGGGGTAACGGCGGAGTATGAAGGAACAATGATGGTGAAGAGTGGATGGAACAGCGGCGGCGGAGGAAGTAGAAACAGGGACGAAGGGTTTACGGTTTGGAGGTTGAGAGTTGTGATGAGCAGAGGGACTAGGTCAAGGTTAGCATTGAAAGAAGTTTTGGAAGAAGATGAGAAGTAGTGTTTTTTTATAATTTTGGTTTTTTTGTTTTTTTGTTTCTCGCAGCCTCCCTTTCCGTTTTCTTTTTCAAATTTGGCCTCCCTTCAACAGTAAGTAACATACATATATATACAATATAAATTAGGTTTTCCAATTTTTTAAAATGCCAATAATACCCCTAATTATAAAATGGGCCTAACAAATGGATTTGGTAAAAATTAACAAGCCCAAACATATTTTTGTTTGATTTTTAGAGATAAAAATTATACACCTAAAATTGTTTAAAATGATAAAAGTTCGGACAATAAATTATCCGAAAAATAATATGAACACATTAAAATAAATTACAAGTCTTGTAAATTAAAGAAAAATTATTGAAATGGTTAAAATTAAAATAAAATGATAATAAAGAATACCCGATTTTAAAATACTTACAGTTAAATACGAGTCTTCAAACTGTATCGAAAAATTAGGGAGAACACATTTTCATGATCTACGACGTAGATTCATAAAGCGATGAGTAAAATGAAAACTTGAAATATTCGCTTCGCTAAAGATCGAATTGCTTTTAACAATTGTTTATAAAATCGAAATATCGATATCATCGACATATAAATAATTTAAAATCAATGCAATAAACAGAGAGAGGTAAAAATGCATGAAGTAACATAACAGGTATTTTACAACTAAAAAACGATGCAAACATCAATTTAAACTAACTTTTGGTCAATTTAAATACGACGAAATTATGCGAATGCAATGTGTGAATGACTGTTTTTTTATTTTAAATATAATGCAGTAGAAAATAGCAGGTAAAATTTGGGTGCGACAATGCCCTATTTAAATATCTTCAACCAGATGATATGGAGATGATCAAGCTTCATATTATCGCAGTGGGAGATAATTAAATATCAAAAACCCAAAATTTTTCCCTGAGATGCGATGGGTATGATGAATGACATATGAAGAGAATGCGATGAATGCAATATTTTTGATATATTTTTTTTAGAATGATGTATGATACGAGATGATAATCGCTGGGAAAACATCAAAGACATTCAAAAATCATTGAATGAACTTCGGAAAAATATTCGAGCATATTCAGAAATGCATTGAATATACAGGAAACAAAACATCAGAGACATTCAGAAGGACATTGAATGGACTCTGGAAGACATCATCAAAGACATTCAGAAAAATCATTGAATGAACTTGAAAAGATTCGAGTATATTCAGAAATGCATTGGATATACAAGAAACGAAACATCGAGACATTCGAAGAATCATTGAATGACTGAACACATCATCAAAGACATTCGTAAAAATCATTGAACGGACTGAAAGCATCATCAAAGACATTCGAAAAATCATTGAATGAACTTCGAAAAGATTCTGTATATTCGTAAATGCATTGAATATACGAAACAAAACATCGTAAACATTCGTAAAAATCATTGAACGGACTCTGGAACACATCATCAAAGACATTCAGAAAAATCATTGAATGGACTCTGGAACACATCATCAAAGACATTCAGAAAAATCATTGAATGAACTTGAAAAAATTGTATATTCGGAAATGCATTGAATATACGAGAAACAAAACATTAGATACATTCAGAAAAATCATTGAACAAGCTCTAGAACACATCATCAAAGACATTCAGAAAAATCATTGAATGGACTCTGGAACACATCATCAAAGACATTCAGAAAAATCATTGAATGAACTTCGGAAAAAAAATTCAGGTATATTCAGAAATGCATTGAATATATGAGAAACAAAACATTAGAGACATTCAGAAAAATCATTGAACAAGCTCTAGAACACATCATCAAAGACACTCAGAAAAATCATTGAATGAACTTTGGAAAAAAAAGATTCGAGTAAATTCAGAAATGCATTGAATATACAGGAAACAAAACATCCATTTTGGTAGGTACAAAGTATGTTGGATTTTGACTGCAAGGTAAGACATTGACTGTAACAAGACCTCGGGAAATGCAAATGATGATAAAACACTCTTGTTATGCATGATATATGAATTTTATGATGCATGATATATGAATGATCTATGCATGTAGTATGTAATGCAAACGTTTATGACAACGGAGATTGACTCTTTTATGGAGGTAACATGGGAACTCTGATTCCTCAACACGGCAAACACTGCCAACTCTGCTTGGAGAGAAAATGTCTTGAGAAACACTTCTAACACACTTGCGAATTGTATTGAAATGATGATCCTCGGAGGAAGGACTGCAACGCTGCTTAAGGATTGCCCCAGATTAGCTGATTGTTGAGGATAAATCGATCATGGCTTCAATTCTTGAAATGAATGAGGGGAAAGGAGTGCCCCGGTACAAGTCTTGAAAAAGATCTTCTGATTAAAACAATTCTGATAATGACTTGCACTGAGCGATAAATCTTGAACTGATTCACAACAGGATCTGAAAGATACTTGCCCCTGATTAGGATCACTGACCAAGTTTCCTAACAGTTTGGACTTCCTAGATGATGAGGAAAACTTGTTTACAAGCAAAAATTGTTTATTCAAACATGGCAAATTTAATGCAAAGTTCATGCAAAATTTTTGAAATAAAAATTATTTTTTGAAATGATGTAATTGTTGTATAGAAAATGGATCACTGGTTAAAACACAGCGGTTTAAAAAATTTAAAAGGTGAAAGAGAAAACCAATGTATGGATATACCAAGACAATTGGTTTGCAAAAAATCTTAGGAGTCATATTACGCAACCTTGTTGTAGTATACTTTCAAAAGAAACCTGGTTTCAATTAGGTCTTTTGAGGGTTGTAGCATGGTCTGGTTCACGGTTTAAGAAAGAAAGGATAAAGGCTCAAAATTTATTTGTACCCAACCCAATCTTCGTGATGTTCTTCAGTCCTACGCTCAGTTAAATCAGATTGTGCATTTAAGTTCCAATAGATTTTGAACTTGTACGCTGATAGTGATGATGGCTCAGAAACTGATAAATTCTTGAAATAGCAGTCACTTCTTTTTTTGTGCAACATTTTGCTGTTTGAGGACTTTTGTCAACTCTTGTTTTGAATTTCGTCATCCCTAACTTTTGCCTGAACCGTTCCGCTTTAGATTACGGTCAGCGGGATGCCCTAATTTTTTATATATATATATATTTTTGGAAAGACAGTGACTGCTTGACTTTTATGATTATGGAGAGCCATCATCATCACTTTTTGACTTGGATGACATCTTTGACACTTCTTGATGTGTGCGAAGGAAGCTTGATTGAATACAACCTCTATTGAAAGGCGTCTTGAATGAATGCACATCCAAATTAAACTAAGAACTACCCTGCCCCAGGTTAAAAAATTGCGGGTTTTTTCGTATAGAAAGAGACTCCAACTTCTAGGCTCGAAGGGGCTGACAAGGGATTAACTTCCTTATTTCTCCAGTGTTTGGGAATTGAAACAATGCCTGTATATCATCAACAAAGTTTTATTCGAAAGCATAGCAACAACAGTTATGGGTATCTTGTTTTTATCATCCTCCCTCCAATCTTTGCAAAAACAAGAGTTTGGTAAAGAAATTAAATAGGGAAAATATATATTTGGAAAGAAAGCAGTAAATAAAAATTATTTGAATCAAAACACTGCAATGCTCATTTCATTAAAATTAACATGGAATTACAAACAAAGATTTGAAAGCAACGGTTTAACATAAACAAAGGAAAATGCAAACAGAAAAGAAATATGGCCTAGTGACTAATCAGTAACAAGGATGAGCTGTCCTGTCTGAAACACTGGCTTTAGGAGGTGACTTGAGATACTCTGGCCCATAAACTGTTTGATCTCATCTCTTAATAGCTCTTGGTCTCGTTGAAGTTCTTCCATAGTTTTCTGAACAATGCTTCAAATCCAAAGTGCTGAGGAATCAGTTTGACGGTAGACGACTAACCAAAGATGGAGACAGACAAAATGAGTGCTTGACAACTTGAATGTATGCATGAAATATGCAGACGATGCACTGAAATGTAATGTCATCAATGCAAAAAATGTGATGAAATGCAATGTTACATATACAAATGAAATGCAACATAGTGGTAGTAACAGGTTCACAGAGACGTGAAACAGGGATGATACAAGTAATCAGAACAACTTATTCAGGTGGGATCCTATGATAGGATGGCTTTAAGTTTTCTACCCAATAGTCTCCATGGGATGGTTCTAAGGTTTTTGCTAAGTGTTCCTCGGAGTCTCAGATCCCCTTTTAACAAACACTATCATCACGCGAGAGGCCTACATGGTAATAGTATTTGGAAAAGTATACCCCAAGAAACGACTCTTAACGGGATGCTCAAAATCTTGAGTGGTCGGTCCAGGTTTGGATATCATAAACAAACTTAGAGTTATAGGTCATTTGTCCAAAGATTGATGTCCTGCGCTATCGCGGGCCAACAACCTCCTTAAAACAACCAACTCTAAGCCGGAGTCTTTGCTTCGGGCCAACAAGACAATGGAGTCAGGTGGACCTAGGCTACGCAACCCCTCTATTCCTAAAAAGGTGACCTAGAAGCATGGGTAGTGGGCTTATCTATGCATCAATGATCCCATCAAGAAATCCCACACAATGGATATATAAACAAGATAATAAATGAAGCATAGAAAAATAAATAACCGAAACATAAACATAAGATAAAGTACAAAGAAGAAAGTAAAATAAAACGATAAACACAACCACACAAAGAAATAAACTAGGGTTAACTCGCTTGAGAAAATGTCCCCAGTGAAGTCGCCAACTGAAGCAACTCGTTTTTTTTTCAAAAATCATTTAAATGAATTTTCAAAAACAATAGTGAAATCGCCACCTAATTTTATTTGTTCTAAAAAGAACGGGAAAATATAGATAAAACCCACAAAAATCAGATAAGACGGTCTACGAAGTTAAGAGATATAGGTTCGGGAGTTGGTTATGCAAGGGGAAGGTATTAGCACCCCTTACATCCATCGTACTCGATGGTACCCATTTAGTTCAAAGTGTGGTTGTGTGTTAGTGTGAAAATTTTACGATCTTCTAAGATAGAAATGAGAAAGAAAGGGAGGAGAAATGTTTTTATTATTTTTGAGTTTGGCATGGTTTCAGAACCGTGTGCCTACGTATTCCCTCGTGCAATGGGAAAGTCAAAACTCCGTAGTTCCTCTAGAAAATGATTGTTTGTTGATTGATTTTAAATGAAAAGACAAGTCGTCATTCTTAAAGGAGAAGACTCGTCTAACGTCCACAAGGTGTGATAAAGAATAAAGGACTACGCACCAACATGAGGGAGGGTTTGAGAACACCTCTAGTACTCAAGTGGAGAAGTCGAAAACCTTGGGAATAGAGGAAGAAGCATCTCAATTATAAATGAATCATGTCTAATCTTGAAAATGGTTTAAAGGTAAATGGTGCTTGGAGCGCACAAAAGATATTGAATGTGTTGGAATTGATTTTAAATTGTGGATGACAAGTACCAAAACGTTGGGCTATCCTCTAACGATTCAATACTTGAGATTGGTGATTGAGGTCAACCGATCTTCTCTCATCCAAAATCTTTATTATGAAAAGAGTGAGGTGAAACAAAGTTCACTTTTATTAAGTGTATGGAATAAAGTATTTAAGTCATTGGGTTACCCTCTAATGGCCCAAATACTTTACATTTTAATTAAATCGTCGGGCTATCCTCTAACGATTTACTTAAATACCATAGCACCATGTTTTTTATTTTAGAACATGGATTTGAAGTTTCTCAATTTATTGGGTTACCCTCTAATCAATTAGAAACTTCGATTTGTTTTAATCGTTAGGCTAACCTCTAACCATTAAAACAAATCTTATCCAAGTGTTCTTTTTTGTAGAAATTCATTTTTGAAAATAACTCGACGTTGGATCGAGGTTTGAGAAGAAGACTCGACGTTGGGTCGAATTTTATTGAAAGTGTTTTAAATGCTTGGTGAATGGAGAAAGAATAGGATCGAGATAATTATAAAATCACAAGTAAAATCGACAAAGCCCATACAAGGTGGCCAACCTAAGTATCGACAAAGCCCATACAAGGTGGCCAACCTAAGTATAAAATAATTAAATTACATGTGTACTAGCAAAGTGGGCTAGTCTACTATAACGACTAATTGGAACAATTAATCGAAATAGGCTCACCGTAAGAAGGCCCGTGATCAAGCGTATATGTGTGCATGTGTAGTCACCGCGACGCTTCTTAGCTTTGTCGACTTACAGGTTTAAAATGATTTACAGTTATTAGTTTAAAAAATGATTTTTTTTGGTTTTTGTGTAAGTGAAAAATAAAATAAATGTGCACTAGATAATTATTACAAGATTTGTTCTTGGGAGAGGGATACATCAAATGTAAATGGGGATTAAACGGTAAAATAAAAATAGAAAGCGGTAAATTAATTACAATGCAACAAGGGGATTGGGGTACATTATTCAAATGGGGATAAATTAAAATTAAAAGGAAAACGGTAAATTGATAAAAACATACAGATAGAAACTAAATGCGGTAAAACTTAAATATTAATTAATTATTGTATTTTATTAGATTAGTTAACCTTAGAATAAATTTATGAAATTAAATTTAAGACATGCAACTACTATGTTACAGCATAATTCGAATTTAATTACAAATGAAAATGTAAAGTATAATAATAATAATAATATGTATATGGTATATATTTACAGTATTAAATATAAGAAATAAATATAATATGTATAATTAAATTTACAGTATAAAATATAAAATAAAATAAAAATGCAAGTATATTGTATGTACAATACTAAATATCAAACATTAAATAAAAATAGTAATGTGAATACGAGTATATAAAAATGTATGTAGATGCGACAATATAGAATGTATGCTTGAACCATCCTCGGATATCTTCACAAGTAACAGGTACATTAGTAGCATAGTGTAAATAAATCGAAAAAAGAAATGAAATTAATGTACATGAACAAATGAAGAAGCAAACGATTGATTATAATTGAAACCAAAGAAATCGTGCACAAGTTATTATTTATAAAGTCAAAACATGGAAAATTCATTTCAAAACCAACCAAGGCAAGCGATTATAATCCGGGCAGCCACTAAACATACAATTTAAAATCATGGTAAAACGGTTTTTTTTCAAATTTACACAAAGGAAAACAATATATGTTGTCCCATTATAGCTTCTCGATTAAATTCACACGCAAGTAAATGCGGTATCATTGTCAAACCATCATCAAAGCCAAATTTGAATGTCAACCGACTACAAACTTCAATTAAAATGATAATAACACAAAATATGGTGTTCTAACATGTTTCTCGGTTAGATCCTCACGCGAGTAGACGCGGAAACAACATAAACCATCATCGAAACTAAACAAAATAAATACCGATTACCACTTCAATTGAAATAAATAGAAAAATTGATGATAATGCAAAACACGGTGTCCCAACATGTTTCTCGGTTAGATTTACACGCGATTAAACGCGGTATAATCATTAAACCAATCATTGAAACAAAACAAATAAATGCCAAATAGTTTCTCGGCTAGGTTTCTCGCGAATAAACGCGGAAACAACATCACCTTCATCGAAACCATACAACTTTCAAATCGTAAACTTCAATTAAAATGAGAATAATGCAATATTGTGATGTCCCTAATGGTTTCTCGGTTTGTATTAAACGCGGATAAACGCATTATCGATACTAAACCGTCATCGAAACTACCCTCAAATATCATTTGATTACAAACTTCAATCAAAATTAAAATGAGAATAACACAATAACATAATGTCCCAATGGTTTCTCGGTTAGTTTCCACGCCGAATAATCAGAACAAATGTCACCTTCATCAAAACAAACCCATGAGTTCAAGTGAAATTAAGGAGACTAACTCATTAACACAATCACAAGCCCATGCTTTTCAGAGTTTAAAACTATATTACAAGCTGAAAAATTCAAGTAAGAAATAGCCCAAATTTGAAATCAACCTCTCAAACAAAGTGTCACCAACCTGCTACTTAATCACAAAATTCAAACGAAAATCGGGCAGCATTACGTTATTAACAACTGTACATCAGAATTGCTCCAGATTTATACATGTATCAGAATGCCACGCTAACATTATTTATCATATGATTTTCGGCAAGGTTTTCTACACAAACAGTGTTCTCCAAATCAAAGTTCTAACACTTGTATCACAAATTTCAAAGGTTTGAAACAGATAACAATATGACAACACACAGATCATATGTTTTTTTCAAAATCTGTATCAAAACATCACACTAACAGGATTTGTCTCAAAATCTTTATAAAAGTTTTACTCAACAAAAACAAATGAAACAGTTTTGAAACTTACTGATTTGAAGCTGGACAGAAGTTGTCACTGAATCTTCGGAAGGAAATCGATGCTTGCTGAAGGATCACGTTGTTGCTGACCGTAGGTTAAGACAGAGGTATTGGTGATGAATGAAATCTCGGCGCGGCTGGGGTCACTGTGAGAGAGAGACAGCGACAGAGTGGGTTAGGAACTGAGGGAAAGAGAAGCTAGACGGCGGTTCTGCGACAGAGGTTTCTGTGAGATGGAAGTTAAAAGGGGCGGCGAGGCTGGTTGCTGGGAGGTGGAACGCGGGTTCTGCTTCGGTGAGAAGGGCAGTGGCGAGGATGGGTTGCTGGAAACGAGAAGATGGAAGGAGAGCGGGTTTGGTACAGGGTTTGGGGGTTCCGGCAGCGGTTGGAAGGGGGTTTCTGCGGAGAAGATGAGAGCGTGATTTGAGGGAGTATGCCGTGAGGTTATAACAGTGAGAGAGACAAGGGAGTAGCTGGTTTGTGAGAAGGTGACAGAGAGGGTTTCGGAGAACCGGATGGGGTAACGGCGGAGTATGAAGGAACAATGATGGTGAAGAGTGGATGGAACAGCGGCGGCGGAGGAAGTAGAAACAGGGACGGAGGGTTTACGGTTTGGAGGTTGAGAGTTGTGATGAGCAGAGGGACGGAAGGCTGAAGGTTAGCAGTTGGAAAGAAGTTTTTGGAAGAAGATGAGAAGTAGTGTTTTTTTATAATTTTTGTTTTTTTGTTTTTTTTTGTTTCTCGCAGCCTCCCTTTCCGTTTTCTTTTTCAAATTTGGCCTCCCTTCAACAGTAAGTAACATACATATATATACAATATAAATTAGGTTTTCCAATTTTTTAAAATGCCAATAATACCCCTAATTATAAAATGGGCCTAACAAATGGATTTGGTAAAAATTAACAAGCCCAAACATATTTTTGTTTGATTTTTAGAGATAAAAATTATACACCTAAAATTGTTTAAAATGATAAAAGTTCGGACAATAAATTATCCGAAAAATAATATGAACACATTAAAATAAATTACAAGTCTTGTAAATTAAAGAAAAATTATTGAAATGGTTAAAATTAAAATAAAATGATAATAAAGAATACCCGATTTTAAAATACTTACGCTAAATACGAGTCTTCAAACTGTATCGAAAAATTAGGGAGAACACATTTTCATGATCTACGCGACACGTAGATTCATAAAGCAGTGAGTAAAAATGAAAACTTGAAATATTTTCTTCGCTAATTTTCGCGCAGTATCGAATTGCTTTTAACAGTCTGTTTATAAAATCGAAATATCGATATCATCGACATATAAATAATTTAAAATCAATGCAATAAATGAGAGAGAGGTAAAATGCATGAAGTAACATAATGTATTTTACAACTAAAAACGATGCAAACATCAATTTAAACTAACTTTTGGTCAATTTAAATACGATTTAAATTATGCGAATGCAATGTGTGAATGACTGTTTTTTTATTTTAAATATAATGCGAGTAGAAAAATAGCAGGGGTAAAATTTGGGGTGCGACACAGAGGGGCCAACTGAATCATCCCTCTCAGAGAGACTCTGAATCTGGGGTGGCATGGTGATAGTTTGAAGAGTCTCTGAATCCTACAGGGAATCTGAAAGACTAGAGTCAGAGCTAGTCGAACAATAACCTTCATGCCTGGCAGGACTAGTGACTGAATCAGAATCACTAAGAGAAGCCCAAACATCGAGTTCAATAAACTCACCAGCGGCCACGTTGGGATCCTGTTGGTGACGAGGAGAAGAAGCTTCTGAAAGCGGAGTATAGTCGGGCACGTTGTGGTGTTGTCTAGAAGCTTCGACCTGAAAAAGAGTATAAACATCAGACAGGTGTAATTCTATAGTCAAAACACCTTAGAGGATACGATAAATACCTATGGTGGCGGTGAGGGTATTCTTGTTTCGTTGCCTCCAGTGGAAGCATTAGCAACGTCTTCTTCTGTTTCTTTATTAACGTCAAACACGAGCGTATGGCCAGGGGTGACAATGGTTGTATTTATATGATATTACTATCAACATGTGAAAGTAAGGCAGCGTCGTGACAAATAGCCAGGAGCACTTTACCTCGCTGCCTAGTGATGAGTGATTGATCATCAACCATTGTCGGCTCCACCTTCTTATCGGCCTTCACTCCTAGGTCTTCAGCCGTGGGGGCTTTATTTTCTTCTTTATTTCCTTTTCCTCAGGCGAGGACGCATGCTTCCTTTTGTGGTCTTTGGATTTTCAGGAGTGGGGAGACTGAGCCTCAGGTGATGGCTGTAGAAATAAAGAATATATTAGAAGAGAAATCATAACCCTTTATCAAAGTAGTCAAAAGTAATAAGATGTTTATCTCAGTCCTCCCACTGTGGTGAGAATTTTTGTCCTTCTTGGACCTTTTGGATATGTTGGAGGGAGCAGCCGAATCCGCTGAGTGTTTTCGACTCTGCTACATGAGAAATAGAAACGTCAGTGGTTGGTAAAATACAAGATGTCGAAGCATAGACATTCACACTTACAGAAGAATTAGCCTTTTTGATAGAAGTAGAAATGGGCTCGTCATCAGAGAGGGTATGAATGGGTGTGAACTGCAAGGCATCAAATATAATTGAGGTGTCGAATAAGAAAAACATGAACACAGGTGTGAGTAAAACATACCTTGGACTGTGAGGGGCCTCCTTTAGTGTTAGTTTTGATAGGTTCAGTTGACGGCCCTCCTTGGCTTTCAATAGCAGTAGGTTTTTGCCTAGGAGCAAGTACCTATGGCAGAGGTACAACTAGAAAAGAAGCTAAGTCAAATAAATATTTGAGTCAAATTGTGAAAGGAAACGAAACTTTCCAGAAGTGGTTACCCTTGGGTACTACAACAAGCTTTCTCACATATTCAGGGTCGATATGAAGAAAGCCTGGGTAGTCATGCAACCAATGCTTCATCGGAACCACCCGGTCGGCTTTCTTTTTGTAAGCATTTTGAATGTTCGACCAAGAGCTATACCACCAATTTGGGATAGGCGGTCGAAAAGCCAGGGCCAAAGGGCTAGTCGGCAAAGGAGGAAAATTGATTTTTCCAAAGTGAAGTGCATAAAGATATTTGTCTTTCGCGTAACTAGGAATCTTGAGGTGAGGCATCCTCTCAGTTAGCTTCTCCTTTAGCTCTTGGGCCGCGTCATGGATGGTTCGACGAAGATTGCTTGGCAAGTACACCACTCTGAAAAAATTCTAGAAAGCTTGAATTTCTCTTATGTGAACTGCCTTACATTTTGTTGTCTTCCCCTGAAAAGTATTGAAAGCAACAGTCAGTTTGCTCATTTTGCCAGCAACATCATTCACAAAAGTAACGAGATACAACTGCCACCAAGTTCAAAACTCTTGGGTGCAGAAGAACGCTGGTTTGAAAGGAGTGAATGTAAGCTTGGCTCGTCGAGCCCAAAGAGTGTCGACATTCTCCTTGACTACCTCCCAGCTTCGGTCATCTAAAAAATCAATGAGTAATTCATGAGACGGATATAATGACCTAGGCACAATCTAACAGAGCCCAAACTGTCTAGCCAATAAGTTGGGTTGGTAGCCTGTTAAGCAAGGACTTATGTGAGTGATGGCGTAAGTGAGAAACTAGGGGGTCAAGAAACGCCTCCAAAAGATCAAAGACCGCTGTCAATTTCTTGCTTCGATGGGTGGAAAAGATTCGGTAAGCCATAATGGCCCACTCTTTCCATCAACAAATGGAGCCATCGAAGGTTTGAAACCATCCCGCGTCAGCATGATGTCGAAAATCATCTTGAAGACTTCGTCATTGGGAGAAGTTTTGTCTATGGGAGTTAAGGTCAAATAACATGGCCAAATGGCCCCGTTTCTGTCTTGAGAAGTTGAAACCTTCTTCTGTCGAAAAGGCTTCACGTCTTCAGAGAAAGTGGCATTTACCCATAGTTGTAAGAGCCAGAAGGGACCATGGACCAACACACTTTTCTTCTTTGGATTACTGGGGTCGAAGCTCTTTATTTGGTTGACCACGTCGGTCATATAGGCGTATAAGGAGGCCAAAATTAATTGTCCTAAGGCAACATTTTAACCCTTATGCAACGGAGCGACCAAATGGGCGAATTGTTTGGCTATTTGCATCGATCTCGAACAAAACACGAAGCGAGATAGCCAAAGAGTCAAAAAAGCGACATGCTCTTCATCAGAGATATCCTCATAGTCACTGGGATGGTGGTTGATGAAGTTGGCGTAGGTTGGATGTTTGGATTCGCCAACGTCGAATTTGATGTGAATTGGCTCGTGGTCGGTATGGTTGAAAATGGTTCCAGCAGGCTTTACGCCTGTTAAAGCAGCCACATCCAGCAACGTGGGGTTCATCATGCCACACTGTGTATGGAAAGTGTTGGTGGATCCTTCCCAGAAGTATAACGCAACCAACAGCATGCCGCTAGAGTAAGGTGTGCCGACACGAGAGAGGTCCAATAGGTCATAGATACCCATTTCCCTCCATTGTTGGCCCTTACTAGGTTTCAACCTTTCCATCCAAGCCCTAAACTTAGGGCAATGCAAAGGGGGAGCGGTGCAAAAGTTCCTGTCAACAAACTATAGAGAAATAGGGTTTGTTGAAGTAATCAAAGGGCAACTGCACTGACTTGTGGGAAAGAATGCCCTTTTGTCATCTACATAGATCTTAGAAGGAACATCCATGGGTAATGGACCTAGAAAGGCGTGAGGTTCGTCATCTAACCGAAAAGGGATAAGTACCTGTGATTGCCAAATCTTGGCTTTTTCTTCGGAGAACGGAGGTTCCGGTACATAGGTTTTTCCTTCAACTTGGCGGAGGTGAAGAGTTTCAGCGGGAGCTGTTGAAATGTTCTTGTCTGCCATTTTAAGGAAAAAGATGAAGATGGTGAAAGTACAGAGGGTTTGAAGATCTCTAGGTTTGAACTAAAAGAAAGGATGAAAACGGTAAAGATTCCTGCTTCCTGGGCTGAGGTGAAAGCTTTAAGAATGGAGAAAACCTTTGACAGTTGGGGTTAAAGGAAATAAGTAGTTAGGGTTTTGAAGTTCTTTCTGGGTTCTTGGTCTAGATATTAAGAATGTGAAGGATGAAGTTTTCTGGGTATTTTCTATTTAAGAAATGAGAGTGCAAAAGAAAAGAAAGAAAACAGGAGGAATGCCTATTTATAGGCGTGGATATGAAGAAAATGAAAAGGCAAAAGGAAATCATGGCGATTCCCTAGGGTTTAAATCTTGTCCGTCGAGGGACACGTGTGAGAAGATAAAGCCGCTAGCGTGGCGATTCCCTAGGGTTGAAATGCTCCCACGTCTCAAAATAAAGCAATATATGTTTCCGTGATTGCCTGACGTCATGAAAAGACTAAAACAGTGAGTTGTCTTCAAAAGGTAGCGGAAACGACTAAACCGACGGAAGGCGCAACTTCATAGATACCATTGTCTCATGTTTGACAGGATCAAGAATTCGAAAATGGTATCTCTGGGGGGAATTTTGTTAACTGGAAATTTGTAAAGTATTCTTAAGGGCATTGCCTAAAGGAAAAGGTCCCTACAGGTTAAGGACTAGTCTTAAATGAAGATAGTTTTTGAAATGCTTTACAAAGCCAAGTTGGAAGTACCAGAAAAATACATGTCGGTTGAGAAGCTGGGTCAGAAAACCAAGCCAAATCGACCAGACGGCCAGAACAAGATGGTGTCGAAAAGAAATTTGATCGACAAAGTGATATGTTGGTCGATTCGACATAAGTTTGGGTCGAAAGAAGGCGTCAGTCAAAATGGTCGTTCTGTCGAAGATACAGGCCAGGGGACTTAGGAAATTTTATTATGCCTCAAGAATATGGATCGAAACCGAAATTAGTTTCCTTCTGAAGTCATGAAGCGGGAAGAAGTCAGAATAAGGAGATCGTGGGTAGCTGCTTCAGATCATGGGCTCAAAGCGTTAAACGGATGGAGAAATCGTGTGCAGCGGTTATCTCTAATTTAGATTTCGCCCGTTGATTATTTTCAGCAGTTACTTTGTAAATACTTTAAATAAGTCAGTATGTTAAAATTTTAGAGTGTGTTCATTTGTACCCTCATATTGCTTGCCAAAACTCTGCCCAATTCCGCGCTAAAGGAAGAAAGAGTCACTCAAGCCTTTGATGTACGTGAATCACCATATTTCTATTTCAATGCAATCAATTTACTTTTAAGCTTATCTTTACTGTTTTTGTTTACTTCTGTCTCCTTTATCAAAAATACTTCAACGTAAATTGTTGGTCACGAGTCACCAATTAGTGTCCTGTTGAGTCCAGTGCCTGCAGTTGGTTAGCAAGTAGTCAGAATTCAGTGTGTGTGGAAAGACATTGTGTTGTCTCCCTTGGGCTTTGGAAACCGTTTCTGGGCCAAGGTCTTTTTACTTAAAGAATCAGTACAATATACCAAAACCTTAGCACGTGTCTTGAGATCAACTGGTCGATCTCGCGAGTAACCCTTAGTTTTAGGACTTAGGGAGGACCAGTGGTTGTTTACCATTTTCCACAGTAAACACTCGTATATTCAAAGTACTTGCCAAAACTCTTCCCAATTCTGAGCGTCGGGAAGAAGAGTTGTGAAAGTATTTGATGTACGTGAATCACCACCTTTATTTCAATGCAAAATCTTTACGTTTCAGTTGTTTTCTTTGAAACTTTTACCTGCATTCTATTTAATTTTAGTAATCACTTTGTGTTTTCGTGTATATTGATACTCTCTATGTTATAAGTCTCGAGTTGACAAAAGAGTCGTTCAACCCTTATTTTGTTTAGAACAAACCTGAATTCACAACCTTCTGTTAATCACGAGTCACCATAATGGGTCAAAATCATAGTGAATACTTAGATATGTTAAGTTATTTAGGTTTTTGTCTCCGTCGATCACAAGTTACCTGTCGGTCAAACTTGAACTAATGTATGGAAATTCGTTGTACTTATTCCCTTAGTCTTAGGAAATTGTTTCTTAGGAATGATTTCTATAGAGTCAGTGAAATCTCAAAAATCTTAGCACATGTCTTAAGATCAACTGGTCGATCTTGCGAGTGACCCTTAGTTTTAGGACTTTGGGAGGACCAACGGTTGTTTACCATTTTCCACAGTAAACAAAATGGCACACCTTATGGGACCAGTGCTAATTTTTTATTATTAGATGTCATAAGTGTATGAGACTTAGAAGTGGAAGCCTAACTAAAGATTATAATAGACCATCCACTAGTAGACGTACACCTAGGATGTCAAATGCTACTTCGAACGAGGATGAAATTACATCACGAACTTTGGGTATATCTGACCCAATAATCACTCAAGTTGTGCCATTTCCCCCACTAAACAACATAACTGTATCAGGGTCAACTTCTTCAGTATCAGTACCTATTTCCCATACCACACCGGTGAGTCCAGGCCTGTGGTGGCTACGAATGCCATTCCGAACACAACGATACCTCGATTTGGTACTGCTAACCCCCCTTATGGAATGTCGTATTCCTTAATGTCGGGATATAAGTCAACTTCATGTGCAACAGTGGTGTCAGATAACGTGCAAAATATGAATTCTCCTTTACAAGGATCTGCAGTAGGGTGAAATAGAGGAATGCCAGTGTAACAACTAGTGTCGCCTCTAACTAACACTTCCGTGGCAGTGTTGAGGCAGCAAATGGATGATATCATTCATGAGTTAGTCAATATGTTGACTAACCAAATGGGTAAAGTATTTAACCCCGTAGTGCAAGAGTCGGATGAGACTAATAGATAGTCCGCTGAAACATATGGACAGGTGATTGCCCAATTAACACGTCTGTGTAATTTTTTGGATGCTCCCCTAGCGCCTGTTCGACAAGCGCCACATGTTCGACTAGATCACCCTGGTCAAGTAGACGTGGGGGAAATAGAAGATGAAATTGTCCATCAAGGACAAGTTGCAGGGCCTCATAGAAATTTTGTTGTCGAACCCCCTAGGGTATTAGTTAATCGAGAACAAGTGGCTCATCAAATTTGACAAGAAGATTTAGTTGTAGAAAATAATCTAACAACCATTGTAGAGAGAATTATGGCTAGGAATGGTATGAATACCACACTTCAAAGGACAACATATTCTTCCCCTTTGTCTGAGTACATTTTACATACTGAAAACCCTAGAGGGTGGAAAATTCCTAAATATACTAAATTCAGGGGTGAATCTAGTGAATCAATAGTTGAACATATTGCTAGGTATTTAACAGAATCTGGTGACATGGAGAATAATGAAATTTTATGGGTAAAGCATTTTCCTTTGTCTTTCACTAAGGCAGCCTTCACGTGGTTTACCACATTACCTCCTAATTCAATTGATTCATGGACTAAGTTGGAAAAGCTTTTTCATGAAAAATGTTATGAGGGACATTCAAAAATTAGTTTGGTCGAGTTATCAAACATCAAGAGGAGTTTTGATGAGACCATAAATGATTATCTAAATCGATTTAGGTCATTAAAGGCGAGATATTTTACTCAAGTGCCAGAACATGAACTTGTTCAAATGGCTGCTGGAGGATTAGATTATTATATTAGAAAGAAAATCGACCCAACTTTTGTTAAGAGTATGTCACAACTAGCTAATAGGGTTCGACACCTTGAGCTTCTACGGCTAGAAAAGGTTAGGTATACTAAGGCTAAGGATAACAAAGAAAAAGTAGCCTATATTGATTATGATGATACATATCCCATATACGAGGACGACTATATCTCACCGACTGAGGAAGATGTCGATGTGGCTGAAATAAAGCCAGGGAATGCGTATGAATGTAAATATTTGTTTCCTTCTAAAGGGAAAAATACTATTGTCGAAAAAAATTCTAAATTTCCTGCAAAAACTTATACATTTGATGTTTCTAAATGTGAAGAAATTTTTGACTTGTTAGTTAAAGATGGTCAAATTTTAGTAGCTCCTAATGCTAAAATGCCACCATTAGTAAAACGATCAAAAATAGGTTTTTGTAAATATCATAATTATTTTGGTTACACAACCTCTTAATGTTTTCTTTTCATGGATCTTGTTCAAAAATCGCTGCAAGAGGATCGTCTAAAATTTGCTGCCAGAGGATCGTCTAAAATTTGCTGCTATAAGGATGAAGATTGACACTGGTCCTTTTAGGCAGGAAGAGGTTGTCTTCACTGAACTTGTCGAGATCAATGTGGTCGAGATTACTGAATTTCTAGATGACATGGCTGAAGATATTACATGGGAGAATGCTGATGTTGGCTTAGCTGAAGCTGATGTGTACCCTAGGCCAGATGAGGACGTGATCAATTTCCTGTATCGCTGCAAAAACAAGGGCTCGACAATTATTTTGTGTCTTAGGTGCGGGGCTTTGACTGACAAAGTTGTTGCTGAAAATTTTCAAAAGCTGCAATTAGGGAAAGGCAAAGCCCAAGTACACAACAAAAGGTTCCCTAACCCAAGGGATCCCAGGAGAAACATATGGAACTCTCAAGCAAAGCCAAAGAGTTTCATCCCCTCTGCTGCTGCTTCTAGAGGCACATGGATTAAGCCTAAAGGGAAAATGGGGGCATCAAATGCTGATGTTGCTGTAAGGGATGCAAAGGGAAAGTCAGTTATGAGTTACCGACATGAATTCACATCAGAGAGGAAGAGCCACATATTTGAGAATTATATGGGAAATAATCCCATGAGAAGAACTCTGTGGAGGCGTTTTCAACGCAAGAAGCAGGCTGAAAGACAAGCCGCAGCTTTCGCTAGATAGGTTGCTATAAACAAAGTGAGCAACCAGAAACAATACAGGGTAAAACTCAACCCTGCTGTCAAAGAAAAAAATCAAAGAGTTTGTGAACCGACCTGTTGCCAAATGTTCTGAAGAGGCAACTAATGATTTTGCTTCCGACTCAGAAGAGAGTCTCGACATCTTAGTTAATATGGTGTCGATTTTCGCTGCGGAGTATGATTGTCTGATAGAAGTAGAAGATTCTGCTGATGTCGATGCTAAGGAAATGGCTTTACATAAGCCAACTTGTTACTTTGTCATGAACAATGGTTCGATTGAGAACCAAGATGCCTTCTTCAAAAGGCCCGACATGGCTATGAGAATCCATTTAAAGCCCTTGCTGATCAGGGAAAAAGTCGAAGGAACTACTATCAACAAGGTGTTGGTAGATTGTAGCGCGACTATCAATATCATGCCACACTATATCTTGAAGAAAATCGGTAAGTTCGACACCGATATTAGGTCCTATAACATGGTCTTATCAGACTACGAAGGCAGAACCAAGAACACTATGGGAGTGATCCAGGTAAACATAACTGTCGGCTCAGTGATAAGGTCGACCATATTTATGGTCATCCAAGGAAATCCAAGTTATAATCTGCTGGTTGGCAGAGAATGGTTTCATGGAATAGGAGTTGTATCGTCTTTCATGCATCAGCGTCTAATAATCTGGAGGGAAGATGGTATAGTTGAAAATATTGAGGTTGATCTATGGTATTTCATGGTCGATGTAAATAATTTCGAAAAGGAATTCGACAAAAAGTTGGCTAATATTTCTTCTTGTCAACCTGCAGAGGAACTATATGCAAATTTAGATGAGGCATTTGTATCCCTAAAGTTGCATAAAACCCATGGTTTCCTATGGGATGTGGAGCGCTTGGAGGATCTATATGTTGAAAACCGACCGACAGGCTGGGGAGACATCAGTGATAATGATGTCTAAGCTTGAAGCTTTGAAAAGGATTTCGGCGTATATTGCCGAAAACAAAATAAATTTAGCACTGGAAGCTGAAGAAAATATGGTTGTTGAAGCCAATAAAATACAAATTCTGGAGGGAGATGTTATTTTGGCTATTGAGTCGAAACCACCAGCTAAAAATAAAGTAATCAAAGAATACGTCAATGAGCAGCGTTTCAACTGCATATATAACGATGAACCTCTGAGCTTCAAAAAGGATCCCATGGCACCTAAAAAGATGAAGCCACAAGAACCCTTAGAAGAAATAGATCTTGGCAAAAACGGTGATAAAAGACCAACTTATATCAGCGCCAACATCGACCAAACACTAAAGTCTGAGGTAATATCTTTATTAAAGAATTTAAAGATTGTTTTGCTTGGGACTATAACGAAATGTCTAGTTTAAGCAGAGATTTGGTCGAATTAAAACTGCCAATAAAAGCTGGAAAGAAGCCAGTAAAGCAAACACCTTAACGTTTTGCTCCAGCAATAATGTCGAAGATCAAGGAGGAAGTGGAAAGGCTCCTCAAGAGCAAGTTTATAAGAACCGTAAGGTACGTCGAATGGTTAGCAAATATTATACCAGTCATGAAGAAAAATGGAAAATTAAGAGTGTGCATTGAATTTAGAGATTTAAATGCTGCCACTCCTAAAGATGAATATGGTATGTCTGTGGCAGAAATATTGGTCAATTATGCCGCTGGTTTCGAATATTTAAGTATGCTGGTTATAACCAAATTTTTATTGTAGATGAAGATGTGCCGTAGATGGCATTTTGTTGCCCAGGAGCGTTAGGAACATATGAATGGTTAACTATGCCATTCGGCCTGAAAAACGCCGCCTGAAAAACGCCGGAGCAACATATCAAAGGGTAACAAAAAGATTTTTTTGAAGATTTTATGCAGCTTTATATTGATGATATTTTAATAAAGTCGAACAATAAATCGACACATCTGCAACATCTTCGAAAATCCTTTGAAAGGATGAGGAAATATGGATTGAAAATGAATCCATTAAAGTTTCCTTTGTGTGCAGGAAGATGATTTTCTTGGCTTTGTGGTGCACAAAAAAGGCATAGAAGTAAATGAAAGCAAAACCAAAGCCATATGGACGTCAAACCTCTATCAACCAAAAAAGAGCTTCAGTCTTTGTTGGGTAAAATAAATTTCCTAAGGAGGTTCATATCCATCTTAAGTGGAAAAACCAGAGTTTTTTCACCACTACTTCGACTGAAGAATGAGGATTTCATTTCGCAAAAGGAACATCAAGAGGCTTTCGATAAGATCAAAGTATATTTAGTGAAGCCTCCAATCTTAGCGCCTCCTGTTAGAAATAGGCTTATGAGGTTGTATATTGCAGCCTCAGATACGACTATAGGAAGTATGTTAGTACAAGAAGATGAAAATAGTGTCGAAAGACCTGTATATTACCTTAGTAGAATGCTAAATGATCCTGAAATGAGGTATAGTGGCATAGAAAAACTATGCATGTGTTTGTATTTCTCTTGTATTAAACCGAAACAATATATAAATCTAGTTGATGTGTATATATATCTTCTCATTTCGATATTATTAAGCATATGTTGTCTAAACCAATTTCACACAGTCGAATTGGTAAATGGGCACTAGCGTTAACTGAATATTCCCTAACGTATTTGCCTTTAAAAGCAATGAAATGGAAAATAGTGGCAGACTTTCTCGTTGACCACTCAATGGTTGCAATGCTTGAAAATTATGTCGATTTAGTGCCATGGAAGCTGTACCTCGATGGTTCTAGCCATAAAGATGGCACTAGAATAAGAGGAATCATAATTTCTCCCAATGGAATTCCAGCAGAGTTCAAGTATACGATCGACGACATTTGCACTAATTATGAAGCAGAATACGAATGTTTAATAACTGGACTTGAACTTTTGCTAGAATTGGGGGCAATGAATGTCGAAATTATGGGAGTTTGGAATTGGTGATTAAACAAGTCTCAAAGAAGTATAGATGTGTTAAAGAGAATCTAATCATGTACTTTGTGATTACCATTAGACTACTTAAGCAATTCGAACAAGTGAGTCTTCGACACATACCTCGACGAGAAAATCAAGAAGCGAATTATTTAGCACAAGAAGCTTCAGGATACAAGAAAGATCAAGATAAAGAACCTATTTAGAGAAGAGAGAAAGTTCGAGCAACTTTATTATCTCCTTCAGATTTGTCAATTATTAAATTAGGGGCTATAGATGCTGAAAATTTTCAAATTTTAACAATTGACAATGGGCAAGATAATAATTGGCGTGAGCCATTGGTCGATTATTTACGGTCTCCTACAGGGTCGATAGAGCAAAAAATTAAATATTATACCCTCAGTTATGTTTTGATAGAGAACGAATTATTTAAGAAAACTGTTGAAGGAATATATAGTAGTGTCGAGTGTGCACAGTGGAGCATGTGGCGCACATCAAGCTAGACACAAAATGAAATGGCTTTTGATGCTCTCATGTGTGTATGGCCTTCAATGTTGAAAGATTGCATTGAGTTTGCTAAAGGATGCCAGGAATGTCAAATGCATGGGGGCATACAACATGTCCCTGCAAGTGAGCTGCATTCCATTATAAAACCTTGGCCATTTAGAGGATGGGCTTTAGATGTTATTGGAGAAATAAAACCAGCTTCATCGAAACAACAAAGGTACATATTAGTCAACATTGATTATTTTACAAAATAGGTCGAAGTTGTGGTTTTGACAAATGTCGACCAAGAGGATGTTATTGATTTTATACAAAATCACAACATATGTCGGTTTGGGCTTCCAGAAACAATTACAACTGACCAAGGATCAATGTTTACTGGGCGAAAAATTCAAGAATTTACGCAAGAAGTTGGGATTAAATTATTAACTTTCACTCCCTACTATGCTCAAGCAAACGTCCAAGTTGAAGCGGCCAATAAGGTGATGATTAGCTTAATTAAGAAGCATGTAGGAAAGAAGCCAAGAAATTTCCATAAAACACTTGATCAAGCTTTATGGGCATGTAGGACTTCTCCTAAAGAAGCAATAGGAGCTACGGCATTTCGACTTGCTTATGGAAACGATGTTGTGTTGCCTGTTGAAATACATGTTCAATTTGTAAGAATTCAAAGACAACGTGAAATACCATTTGAAGATTATTGGAAAATAATGGCAACCGAACTAGTCGACTTGGATGAGGAGAGGATGATAGCTCTCGATTCGTTGAGGAGACATAAGGAAAAAATTGCCAGAGCCTATAATAAAAAGGTGAAAGATAAGGTATTTACTGTCAACGATCTATTTTGGAAAGTGATATTACCTATGGACAGGAGTGATAGAGTCTTAGGAAAATGGTCCCCGAATTGGGAAGGACCTTTTAAGGTAATTCAAGCCTTTTCAAACAACGCTTATGAACTTGAAGAATTAGCCCCAGATCGACGGATTTTAAGGGTAAACGGTAAGTACTTAAAAAGTACAAACCTATTCTTCAAGAAGTTACAATTTCGACAGAGCAAATATTTGTCGAACAAAAGCTGGAGAGAGTTATGTCGAAACCAACAAATCAGGCATGCATAAGATGTATGCAAAAGATAAAAATATGAAGCAAAAATTAAAAGCATTACTTAAATTTGGCTAGAAAGCCATTGTTCAAACCTTACATAAGAAAAAGGCCATAAGATAATGGTTACAATAATCAGAAATGTCAGAATTTTTTCTGGAAAGACCTTAGTTCACCATGGAGGCGTACAACATGATTTTCAAATCTTTCTACTCTCGCCTTGAGCGTCACTATCTCTGCTTCGATTTTAGAGGTAGCAGTAATGACGGCCACAACGTCCATAGTCATCTTGTGCACTTTTGTTTGAGTCGAAGCGATAACTTGGTTAAGCTCTTCTTCTCGCTTAGTGACAAGTTCCAGTTCTTCGCCTAAAACGGTCATTTCCTTGGACAATTCAGCCATTCGACTGCGTATTTCAGCAGCTCTTTACCTTGTAGGAGTTAGTTCTTACCATTTCTGATTCATCTGTGCCATTAATCCTTCAATCACTTTCTTGGCCTTTACCACCACATCCACATTCTTCTTCACCAAAGCCTGTTTTTCCTCAACCAATGCTTCATTCTTCTTTACATAATTGACATTTTCAAGTAAAGAAAGAAGAATTTTCTCAAACATTGCCATCATAAGTTTGGATGACTCAGAAGTCTCAAGGCCCTTCAGCTGAGTAAGAGCATCTAAAAGTTATGAGCGAATAGTTGAATCTTCATGGAGCAAGTGAGACAGATCAAGGCTCAAAGCGTGAGTTCAGATTTTGTCCATCAATTTCTTAACTTTTGTAGCCTCATGCCCTAGTTTATCGTTGTGAGTTTGGGATTGGTCGGAATCAGAAGAGAGAGTATGAGTATTCACAAAGTTTCACAACCTTGCTAGTGCTTCTAATGTAGAAGCGTCGATATCTTCTTTAGTCGACACTAGCGAGTCAACCTTCTCTTCTATAGAGGGCTTTGGTGAGTTAACTTTATTTTCTCCTAAAGGGCCAACTGAGTCGGTTCTCTTTTCCTCAGTAGGATTTTGAAGCATAAGCTTAGGAAGAGGAGATCTAGCTTTCTTTTTAGGAGAAAGATGAAGTGTGCCTTCAGGAGGAGGAGAATGTTGAGAAGTGGTGACATTTTTGGTTGCCTCTGAATCTTGAAGAGAATATGAATGACTAGAGTCAGAGCTAGTCAAACTATAACCCTTATGTTTGGAAGGACTAGTGACCGAATTAGAGTCACTAAGAGTAGTCAGAACAACCAGGTCAACAAACTCACCAGCGGCTATGTCGAGAGTTTGACGGTGATGAGGTGAAGAAACTTCTGACAGGAGAGTGTAGTCTTCCACGCTTTGTTGAGGGTCAGAAGCTTCGATCTAAGGAAAACAAGATAGATGTTAGCCAGATGAATTGGCAAACAAAAAAGAAAAAGAAGTGAAAAATTTAGTAAATACATGTGGCATTGGGCTAGGATTCACAGAAGCAACAACAATATCCCCTACTAGATTTTTAGCTTTGTCAATTACGGGGACTTGGGTTGGAGTGACGAGGGATGTATTTATCATTATATTGTTAGTGCCTAAGTTTAGGTCAGCTTTAAGATGTTTAGCCAAGAACACTTGCCTCTCCTTTTTGTAACAAGAGGGTGATCGTCGACATCATTTGTTGCTTCGATTTGGTCGTCGACATTCGTTCCAAGGACTTGGGCCAGAAGGGCTTTATTTTTCTTCTTTTTCACCACTTTGTCTTCAGAAGAAGAAGTTTGCTTCCTCTTGTAGCTTTTGGATTTTTGGGACTATTGAGGAGACTGATCATCAAGTGATGGCTGAGTATAAAAAAATGTATAAGTCGAAGCCATGACATTTGTCGAAGTTATCTGGTTAGACAGTGCTTACCTCAGTCCTCTCAGAGTGGTGTTTCTTGTCCCTCTTGGACTTTTTGAATTTGTTGGAGGGAGCAGTCGAATCCGCTGAGAGTTTCCGACTATGGCACACAAAAGAAACATTAGTATCTTGCAAGCCATAGAGTGTTGAATATAATAAAAACATACCTACAAAAGAATCAGTCTTCTTGAAAGAAGAGGAAATCGATTCATCATTAGAGGGAGTATGGGTACGGGTGAACTGTAAGATGTCGACCAAGTAAGAAATACTAAATCAGAAAAGCATATGGACAGAGGTGTAAGGCATACCTTTGAGGTCGAAGGACCTTCTTTGTCAGTGGTGCCGATAGGTAAGGTCGACGGGCCTTCTTGGTTCTTGATAGCAGGAGTTTTCTTTGGGACTACCTGTTAAAGAGGAATATCTAGAAGAAAAATAGCTGAGTCAAATAAGTGTATGAGTCGAAATGAAAAAGGAAATTAAGCTTTCCAGAAGCTATTATCGTTGGGTACTACAACAAGCTCTCTCACATATTTAAGATCAATACACAGAAAACCTGGGTAGTCATGTAACCAATGCTTCGTCGGAACCACCTTGTCGACTTTCTTCTTGTAAGCATTTTGAATATTTGACCAAGATATATACCATCAATTCGGGATAGCTGGGGAAAAATCCAAGGCTATCGGACTAGTCGGCAAATGAGGAAATTTGATTTTTCCAAAGTGAAGTGCATAAAGATAGTTGTCTTTCGCGTAACCAGGAATTTTAAGTTGTGAGATCCTTTCGGTTACCTTCTCCTTTAGCTCTTGGGCCGCATCATGGATGGTTCGACGAATATCATTTGGTAAGTACACCACCCTAAAGTATTTCTGGAAAGCTTGAATCTGCTTGATATTAGTAGCCTTACATTTTGTCATCTTGCCCTGAAAATTGTCAAGAGCAACAGTCAGTTCAGCTATCTTTTTGTCGGAGTCACCAACAAAATTAAAACAATACGACTGCCACCAAGTCTCAAATTCTTTGGTACAATAGAAGGATGGCTGAAAAGTGGTAAAAGTAAGTATAGGCCTTTCTTCCCAGAGGGTGTCGACATCTTCTTTCACAGACTCCCAAGGTTGGTCGGAGACGATGTCAGCTAGCAATTCATGAGAATTGAACAGAGATTTGGGAATGATTTGGAAAAACCCAAATTTTTGGGCCATCAAGTTAGGCTGATAAGCAACCAAACCTGGATTTAGGCCAACAATCACATAAGTTAAGAATTGGGGAGTCAAAACGCGTCTCCAGCAAATCAAAGATCTTTTCTTGTCTTCTTCTTCCATTGGGGGGAATAATTTGGTAAACCATTCTGGGCCACTTGTTCCATCAGCAAATGGAGCCATTAAAGGTGTAAAGTCGACCCTTCTCAATATAATGTTGAATAGTAGTTTGAAGATCTCAGGGTTTGGAGAGGTTTTGTCGATCGGGGTCAGTGGCAAGAGACGTTGCCAAACTATATGCATTTGATTTTGAGGGAAGACTATTTTCCTACTCTTGAAAGGTTTAAGTTCTTCAACAAAAGTGGCATTCAGCCATAATTGTAGAAGCCAAAAAGGACCATGGATCAAAACATTTTTTCTCTTCGGATTCTGAGGGTCAAATTTTTTGATTTGGTTGGAAACTTCAGTTAGGGAGGTGTATAAGGAGGCCAAAATCAGCTGGTCCAAAGAAATATTCTCACCATTGTGCAACTGAGTAGCAAGGTAAGAAAACTTCCTGGCCACCTGCATTGACCTAGAGCAAAAGATGAAACATGAGAGCCAGAGAGTCAAAAACGCTACGTGCTCTTCATCAGTGATGGGGCCAGATTCTTTATATGGTGGTCGATGAAATTATTGTACGCTGGGCTTCTACTTTCACCAACATCGAATCTGATAGGCAGAGGGTCGACCTCAATGTGGTTGAAAACTTTTCCATTGGGTTTCAATCTTGTGATAGCATTAACATCAAGCAAAGTGGGAGTAATCATACAACATCTAGTGTTGAAGATGTTCGTCGAACCCTCCCAAAAATGTAAAGCAGCCAATAGCATGTTGCTAGAGTAGGGTTGGCCACAACGAGAGAGTTCCAGCAGTGTATCAATGCCCAATGCCTCCCAGTGTTCCTTTTTGTTGATTTTTAGGCGTGTCATCCAAGCGTTGAATTTAGAGCAGTTTAGAGGAGGGGAGGTTCTGAAATTCCTATCAATATATTGCAAAGTAATAGGATTTGGAGAACTGACTATGGGTTTGGTTGCAGTACTGGTGTGGAAAAAAGCTCCTTTATCATCTACGTATATTTCAGTGGGTGTGTCTGCAGGAAGAGGACCCAAAAAAGCTAAGGGTTTTCCTTTAAGAGTAATAAAAATTAGTACTTGAGATTGCCATATTTTGGTTTTCTCTTCAGCAAATAGGGTTTCTGGCACATAGGGTTTGTCGTCGACAAGACGTAGCTTGAGTTCCATAGCTGGAGAGGTGTTGATGTTGTCAGTATTCGCCATTGATGAAGTTGTGAAGAAGTTTGGAGAAAATGAACTGAGGTGATGAAATTTAGTTTCTGGGTTTTTCTGGAAAAAGGGTGACGAAAGCGAAAGAAGAAAACGAGAAAATGGGTATTTATAGACTCATGGAGGAAAAAATAAAAGAGGAAGAAAATCTTTGTGATTTCCTACGTTAGAGATCGTGTCAAGTCGAAGGACACATGTATCAAGATTGCAGCGGAAGCGTGGTGGGCCATGTCTGCCACTAAAAGTGTAATCATGACGAGCATTTATTGACCCACGTCTCAAAGCAAAAAGCATGATACGTTACCATGATTACATCACGTCACAAAAATAATGGAACAGTAACCCCCACTTTTTGGAGTAGGGGGAACGACTCGGTCTAATGAGGATACGACACTTCATAGATGCCATTATCTCATACGGTCGAAATGTGAAAATTCGAAAATGGTATCTCTTGGGGGCATTTTGTTACCCTGAAATTTCTTAAGATATTCAAAGGTACATATTAAATGCAGATGTCCTTGTGAGTTAAGGGTCGATCCTTAAAGATAAGGGTTCTTCAGAAGATTGAAATTTATGACCAAGAAAAATTCTAAGACAAGGATGTCAAAAAAGAGGTACGTCGACCAAAAGGATAAAACGTAGAAATTGGTCAATTTGACCAAATGTTAAACAGCAAAGAAAGTAGTCGAAGCTGAAGCCCAGTCGATTATGGAGGATTCTGGACTTAGAGAAATTTCATTATTTTTCTTTCGATGAAGGAAAGCGTCGAAGTTGGAAGTGGTTTATTCTTAGAATCCAGAAGCATGAAAGATTCAAAGTTTGAGATCTTGGGCAGTTATCAAAAGCTTCATGTGTTGTTTAAGCGCCAAACAGGTGGCGAAATCATGTGAAGCGGTTTCTTCAAGTTTTGAATATCAGCCGTAGATTGTTTTTAGGTAGTTACTTTGTAAACCTTATAAATAAGTCATCTTAATGTAAAATTAGGATTTTTCACCTGTATACTCAAAGTACTTGGCAAAACTATGCCCAATTCCAAGCGTCAAGAAGAAAGAGTTGCGAAAGTATTTGATATACGTGAATCACCACCTTTATTTCAATGCAAAATCTTTACATTTCAGTCATTTTCTTTGAAACTTTTACCTGCATTCTATTTACTTTTCAGCAATCACTTTGTGTTTTCGTGCATGTTGATGCTCTCTTTGTTACAAGTTTCGAGTTGACAAAAGAGTCGTTCGACCCTTATTTCATTTAGAATAGACCTGAATTCACAGCCTTCTGTCGGTCACGAGTCACCATAGTGGGTAAAAATAATAGTGAATACTCAGATTTTTCAAGTTATTTAGGTTTTTGTCTCCATCAGTCACGAGTTACCTGCCGGTCAAACCTGAACTATTGTGTGGAACACCGTTGTAATTATTCCCTTAGTCTTAGGAAACCGTTTCTTAGGCAAGGATTTCGACAGACTCAGTACAATCTCAAAAATTATAGCACATATCTTAAGATCAACTAGTTGATCTTGCAACTGACCCTGAGTTTTAGGACTTTGGGAGGACCAATGGTTGTTTACCATTTTCCACAGTAAACACTATGTTGATGTGGCCTTAGTGCCGATGTATGAATTCTTATGACTTGATTATATTGTGGATGCATCGTTATTCATCCAATGTTTACAGTATGCGATGTAATCATTGATAGTATCTGTGAATATTAATACTCCAACGTGAAATGCATAATTTTCTTTTGAAGCATGAAAATTCAAATATGTGTTATAATTATGACCAGGTTGCAATTTTGGTAAACATATAGAGTATATATATATATATATATATATATATATATATATATATATATATATAATTTGTATTTATAAATGTTTATATTTTAAATGTGACATCTCTTATGTGTGTGCATTTTATTTTACTCTGATTTATGCTATGATTATGTGGGGATTAGAAAATGGGTGTTACATTAATGGTATCAGAGCCTGGTTGTCAGATTTATTTGGCCAGGTTATTAATTAATTTAATTTCTGTTGTATTTGATTTGTGTATCTGACACGATCAATGTTGTTGTCTGTTGTTGTTGGATGTCTTAGGACGATGATTGCAGGAAGGAATGATGATGTTATTGATGAAGCCTTGAGGATGTTGGCTGGATATCTTGGGTAGATTCTGCATGCGAATGTTGGACACAGAGGTTCGGAAGATGAGTTCCGTGCTTTGGGGAAGTTTCAGAGGAACAAGCCTCCTATCTTTGAGGGTGAGCATGAACCTGACAAGGCTCAAGCATGGCTGAAGGCAATTGAGAAGATCTTCAGAGTTATGAATTGTACTGATGCGCACAAGGTGCAGTTCGGTATGCGTATGCTAGAGAAGGAAGTTGAGGATTGGTGGAGCAACACTATTCATAGATTTGATGAGGAAGGTGTTGAAGTTTCTTGGGCTATTTTTCGCGATGCATTTTTGGAAAACTATTTTCTAAAAGATGTGCGTGGTAAGAAAGAGGTGGAATTCCTTGAGTTGAAACATGGTAATGGAATCGTGGCTGAGTATGCTGCAAGATTTCAAGAGCAGATTAAGTATTGTCCTCATTACAATACTATGAATGCCGAGAGATCTAAGTGTCTGAAGTTTGTGAATGGTTTGAGACTTGATATCAAGAAGACTATTGGATATCAGTAGATTACTCGTTTTGTTGAGTTGGTGAACAAGAGTAGGATTTATGATGAGGATAATAGGGAGAGTGCTTATTACTACAAGAATGTGAATGATAGGAAAGGAAAAGGTCAATTTCGTGGGAAGTCATATGATGATAAGAAGAAATCTAGTGGTGGCAAGAAGCTAAATGGGGGAGGATCTTCTACTCCAGTTAAGTGTTTCAAGTGAGGTATGGAAGGACATCGTGGTTTTGATTATGGAAAGGATGGTGGAAAGTGCTTTAGGTGTGGCAAGGCGGGTCACAAAAACGTTGATTGCAAGTTTAGTGCGAATGTGACTTGTTACAACTGTGGTGAACAAGGGTATGTTAGTACTAGGTGTGAGAATCCAAAGAAGGAGGAAGCAAAAGGAAAAGTGTTTGCATTGTCTGGTGCTGAGACTCCGGTTAAGGATAGAGTTATCCGAGGTATGTGCTTTATTAATGGCACACCTTTGATTGCTATCATTGATACTGGTGCAACACATTCTTTTATTTCTGTGGATTGTGTTAAGAGGTTGAATCTTGAATTGTCTGATATGCATGGAAATATGATTATTGATACTCCTGCTATGGGTTCTGTTTGTACTTCTGTTGCATGTCTGAATTGTTTGTAAAGTATTTTTGGTAGAGATTTTCGGATGAATTTAGTTTGTCTTTCGTTAGATCAATTGGTTGTGATTCTTGGTTTGAACTGGTTGGAATGCAATCATGTTTTTATCAACTATTTTGACAAGTCAGTTATCTTTCTTGATTCTGGTGTCGAGAATGATTTATTTTTGTCTGCTAAGCAAGTGGATGAATCTTTGAAGGATGGTGCTGTGTTGTTTTCTTTGTTGGCATCGTTGGATCTCGGTGAGAAACAAGCTATGGGTGAATTGCCTGTTGTTTGTGATTTTCCTGAGGTATTTCCTGAAGATGTAAGCGACGAAGATCATAAAGAATTGATTATTATTTGATGTTGATTATGTATATTTGATGTTATATGATGTTGTTTAATGTTATAATCATGTTATAATTATTGTATGATTAATTCTGAGCATTATGGTTTTTGCAAAATAAAAATTGGAGATCCGAAAATGCTCCAATGGGGGAAATCGTATTTGTCTGAAAACATTGCTTGGAAGTTTCTATGGGCCATAACAGCTGCTACGTGTAGCACCCCATTTCTACCCGGTGAATATTATTAAAATCAAAGTTACAAAATTCCAACATACATGAGTTTTAGCAACAGTTTAAAACCGTGGCTAAAAGTAGCAAAACTGTTTTTTATTTTTAAATTATCATATCGAAACACTTTCTTTAAATGTACTGGATTTCGTGACAACCCTTATTGATAGATTGGGATTATTATTTTGGGCCTTGGACGAATCTCCTTGCAGCACTCCCCATTCTGGAAAATTTTACTTTGTACCCCTACAATTTTAAGAAAATGTCAATTTTACCCTTTAATTATAACCATTTTATTTTTAATTATTCATCAAAAAAATTAAATTTTGCACCCCTACACTTGCTTTTCGGAACACTTAAAGAAAGTGTTTCGATATGATAATTTAAAAATAAAAAACAGTTTTTCTACTCTTAGCTACGGTTTTAAATCGTTGCTAAAACTCATTTAATAATTTTTATGTGAATTTAAAAAAAAAAAAATCAGTTTTTAGCTACGGTAATAACCTGTTGCCAAAACTCCTTAACAATTTTAAATCAGTTTTTAGCTACGTTTTTGAACCGTTGCTAAAACTCTTTAAGGATTTTTTTTTTTAAACCGGAACACTTTTAAAAAGTGTTCCGGTATCCTAATAATACACTCAACCGGAAAATTTTCAAAAAGTGTTCCGATTGGTATGTTTTTATAAAATAGTTTTGGCTATGGTTTTGAACGTTGCTAAAACTCCTTTAGAAATTTTTAAAACTAGAACACTTTTTAAAAGTGTTCTGGTTTACAAAATTCCTTAAAAAGTTTTAGCAATGGTTCAAAACCGTAGTTAAGACAGTTTTTTGAAAAAAAATACTATACCGGAACACTTTTTAAAAGTGTTTCGGTTTTAGAATTGTTAAAGGAGTTTTAGCAACGGTTTAAAACAATAGCTAAAACTAATTTTTTTTAAAAAAATTATATGTACAAATTATTAATGTGTTTTAGAAAAGGTTTAAAACTGTGGCTAAAAGTAGAAAAACTGTATTTTTATTTTTAAATTATCATATCGGAACACTTTCTTTAAGTGTTCCGGAAAGCATGTGTTGGGTTGTAAAATTTAATTTTTTTATGAATAATAAAAAATAAAATGGTTATAACTAAAGGGTAAAATTGATTATTTTTTTTTAATTATAGGGGTACAAGTTCAATTATAGGGGTATAGAGTAAATTTTTCTTTTTTATATGTTGGGCTTGACATTTTTCGGATATGTTATTATTGTTGCTATGATGATATTTTGAGTTACATCTCCCCTTTGTGACCCAAAGACAAACTTTGTGATTTGCAATAGGGAAAACCGGCCCATGATTAATCTTGAAATTCCGATTATGAGGCTTTAATGTTGAGCTTAAACATGATTGAAAACCACCAAAAATCTGATTTCAAACATGAACCCTCATGATGAAATTATAAAGGAAACTTAGTGTGAAATTTTTTTGTTTATGTTCAATGTTTCACTTTTGCTAACACATTTTCTCTCTTTGTTTCATGAACGATGGTGAGGACAGCAAGGTCGAAAGATAGAGAGTTTGGAGAAAGACTAATTAAAATTGAAGAGAGACTTGGAGCTTGATTTTAGGTTTAGGATCAAGGACCACATAAAATCTTGTAGTGTAGAACATGATATCTTGTAATCAACATGAGTAAAAACTTGACTTGAATACCATTATATGTAAATTGTATAAGTGAAAAACATTTTGAACAATTTGAATTTTACTCTTTTACTTGAAATGGATTTGATAATATTTGTATTTTTGGAATCTTGAATGATGTAAGGATTTGAAATTTGAATCATTTTTTGGATAATCTTGAATAACAAGACATGATATGTCATGAATCATGAATTTTAAGTCTTAGTCTCAAGCTTGAATGAATGCCATCAATTAGTCTTTTTTGGCCAAGTTGTAACTTGTATTTCAAGAAACCAATCATGGATGAATCTAACCCATTTAACATGAATCAAATTCTTAAACAAAATAAATATTTGAAGACATTAATGTCATGATGAATCAATAGACCATTATCTTGAATCTTGAATGCAACTTGAAGGATGATAAATGTTGCAACTTGTATGGGAAATGTGGTTTGGATTCTTGAAGAGACTTTTGAATGAAACATGAATCTCCAAACTTGAGATAAAACATATCTTTTGAAATTGTCATTCGTTCTTAAATTTTTGAGCAAATACGAGCTTGTTTCTTGCACCACGTCAAAACCTCTCCTATTTCCACATCAACAAGGTTCAAAAGTATTGAGGTCCATATTGCAAACAAAACAAATTATATTGAAAACAAAACATATTTCCTCCTTGAATCTTGTCTTGTAACTTTATTACTTCCAAGTGAATAGATATCCCAAATTGCAAATTCTATCCTTGTCAAATTTGTATCTTGTATACCACAAAATGAATTGCCAATGTTAACCTTGATTTAAAACCTGAGGATGTATCATGGAACCTCTATCTTCAAACTCTCAAGATTAAAGTTAGCTTGCGATTAAAATAACAAAAATCGTCTTAATAAGAACGAACCCACTAAGCTAACTTTTGTATCGTAGCTCGCACTTTGAATCTCAACCAAATGAAATCTTGATGTAGAAAAGAAATTTATCTTTGAGGAAATCCCGTGATGAATCTTAAAAATAAACTCTATAAATTGAGGCACACCTTGAAAGAGAACACAATTTGAGACATTGAAACCAAGTTCTGATTCAACGCCTTGGTAGTTTGAAAGAGAACACAATTTGAGACATTGAATCCCAAATATCTCGTATTTCAATTAGAATAGATATTTGGGATTGTAACCCAGACATTTTTTATCCTATGAACAAAGATATCATGTGTATTGAGATGATATTCATGATGCCAATGTTTGAAGAACTTTGTCAAGAAAGAGTTCACACACTTCAATAATCAGAAACCCATGCACAAGAGCTAATAGATAAAAGTACTTTGAAACATATGCAATTCTGAATTTCCTGATGAACCCAGAAATCAGTTGAGATATCTCAAAGCATGAGAAGCCTTGGTACTGTGAGTACCTAGAAGAATGAGGTCATGATACCCTTCCTTCACTGATTGAAGAATCAATCATCTTCCGAATAAAACTTGGGCACTAGAATACCTTGATCTTGTCACAATGTACACAAGCCATAAAAATTAAAATGAAGAGGGTAATTTTTGGGGTATGAAAGTTGCATTATAATAATTTATTATTATCATGAATTTAATAATTGATTTTGTTTGAATATTCTGTTTGATGGCGTTACTGTTTATTGTGACCTTACATTGGTTAATTTTAAGTTTGATGTAGTGGTGGAATTGATGTGATGATGTCAAAGTTGGAGGTGGTGGGGATGACTTCATGTAATTATTTATGTATAAATTTAGTATATTCATGTATTTTGGATTTAGGTAGGACTTCGGCCTATTGACGAGTCCTAATCTGGTGTTGTGATCAAAGACGAATCCTAATCTAGTGTTGTGATCAATATAGAGCTCGAGTTTAGTGTTGTAACCATTTATGAGCTAAGGGTTTAGTGATGTAACTCGTGGATGTATTCACTAACATACCTCTGAACTTATAATGTTTTATTTTATTATGCTAATTTTTGGGTTGTTATTAAACTAATGTTTTATTTCGATCAAAGCAATTTCTATTTTTAAGACCATGAAGAGATGTTAATAAATGTTTTAAATTCCCCTATGATATGTTATATGATGAAAGATGTTTATATTGAGAATGTTTGACACCCTTATATGAAAAATATGCTCTAATTATGTTATAAATGCACTTGGGGTTTTCCGATGTTACATAGTTGGTATCAGAGCAGGTCGGTCTATTTGGCCTAGGTTTTATTAATTTGTTTATTTCTCTATTTGGCCTAGGTTTTATTAAATTGGTATGAATTTGAGTTCACCTTATATTTAGTATCTGGTGCTAAACCTGTATTGATGGAACCGTACATAATTCCTAATTTAGAGTTGAGTGAGGTGAAGAAATAATTAGAAGATATGTTAGAGAAGAGGTCTGTCAGACCTAGTGTATCATCGCGGAGAACGCCAATGTTGTTTGTTATAAGAATAATGGTAGAATGAGGTTGTCTGTCTATAGTTGAACAAGGTTACTATTAAGAACAAGTACCCTCTTCTAATAATTAAAAACCTTATAGATAAATTGGTTGGAGCTTATGTGTTCAACAAGATTGATTTGAGATCGGGTTATCATCATATTTGTGTGAAGTCAGAAGATATATTGAATACTGCATTTAGAACTCATTATGGTCGTTGTAATTATTTGATTATGTCGTTTGTTGTGTCTAATATGCCAGGAGTATTCATGGAGTACATGAATAAGATCTTTCATTTGTACTTGTATATAATTGTTATGGTTTTCTTCGATGATATTCTTGTGTATTCAAATACATACAAAGAGTGTAACACTCCAATTCTACCCCAAGTATTTATTCAAGAAATCAGAGTATAATATTTTTCAATGTAATCAGGATGTCACAATTTCACATAAACACATGCACATGTCATCTTTACTCACACAGATACATAACACTTTAAAGAGGATAAATCTTCCAACAGAAACAACTTCATTAGTTATGCAACGGAATCGAAACAGTTATACATATGAGACATAGTATTTTTAGTCTTAAAACAAAATCAATGTAATAAAATCTTCAATCTAATGATGCAAGTTTCAATATTGAAAACAAAAAAATAACGCATTCCCCCCAAGTGCTATGTATCAGAGCAAATGACACTAAACTTGGACTACGATAGTAACAACTAATCCTCCTGGTTACCTGCACGTTATCAATATAAAGGCAACGGCGAAAACAAGTAAAGGGTGAGATATTAAACTATATAATTGAGATTATGATACACAATATATAGTTCGAATTATACAAAATCACTATTTTGCAATCACACCACTATTCCACAACAACATAATTCAATCACAAGAACAACATCAACGTGTTTTATTATGATATGCAACTCAATGAAATGCAAATGCATGTAGTACCATCGAAGTAAAACTCCCAACGTAATCCATTGCCAGTAATTTCGAGGCATCAAGGCATAAGCCTTCAACGTAATCAACATTCCCCCAACGACTCAACGTGCATTGCCAACATAGGCCAACATAATATGCAATGTATGTATGCGATGAACTCAAATAGCATACAACAACGACAACGTAAACAACAACATAAATCACAACTTAACCGTTCAACATTGGCTATCAAGCCTCAAAAACAACGGATTCAAATACGGAAACTACATCAAGTCATCTAAAAACTCACCTACTGTATTTAAAAGTACCATTACATGTTAAATCATAATTCTAGCTTTCCAATGGTTCAAATGGCAACAAAATCAGAGTTACGGTCGCGAAGATACGACCAAAACAGTTTTCATAAGTTATTTTCCAATTCCTGTTCAGTATGGATCGATACAAAAGCCTATGTATCGATGCATACACAGCTTGTATTGACACAAGAATCGTATGACTCAACTCATACGTTATTTAATTTTCTATTTTTCTGATTCTCAACAGTATGAGTCGATACATACACCTATGTATCGATACAAAACTGACTTGTATTGATACATACCTCGTATGAGTCGATACAAGCCTTCCAAATTATCCCCATGAGTCGATACAAGGCTGTTTGTATCGATGAAAGCTATTTTCAAGTCTCTGGTTCTTAAAATCACAACAGCTTGTATCAATACATAATCCTATAAGTCGACTCATGCTGCACAAATTCACCCAAAAACCAGTTTCAACATAATTTCACAATCTAATTGACATTATTTTCAATCAGTAGCAACAACATATCATATAACAGCAGAATTACGCATTCTCTTTAATCAACAACAACAACTTATCATAGAATAGCAAACTTATATATTTCAATTGGGGTTTTTACGATCAATCAACATCAACATGACACAACCAAGCGAAATTACACATCCCTAACTACCTATCATCCATCATATCCCCAACTATAGAGCAAGAACCCCAACCTTACCTTGTATTGAAGGTTGCACCAAGAATTCCTTGATCGTTCCAACTTTTCTCTCTTCTCACAATCTCTACATATCGTTCTGTTCCTTTTTCCCAAAACCCTTGTTTTCTTCCTTTTTCTCTACTGATAGCCAAATATTCTAATTTCTGTTTATTTTTAATTAAATAAAAATCCTTAGAATTAGTTTTGGGCTTAAACTTTGCACCCTCATCACTACTACTACTATCACCACAACTTAAGCCCACTAACACTAACCTTATAGTTATAATATCGTTCCTAGTATTATTCTACGACCAAACCAACTTAAATATTGACGCAACAACTTAAATCTCCGCAACATAATAACAACCAAAATTCACAAATAAATCGCTAAATATTTAATTAAAGAAATAATTAAATATTCGGGCGTTACAACTTTCCCTTACTAGAATATTTTCGTCCTCTAAAATGGAAATTTACCTGCTTCAAGCAGCTCAGGATAGGAGTCTCGCATCTTACTCTCCAACTCCCAGGTCAAGCTTTCACCAGCAGCTCCTAACCAAACAACTTTCACCAACGCAATCTCTTTACCTCTAAGAATCTTCATCTTGCGATCCACAATTCGCACAGCCATCGTCTCCACTGTGAGATTATCACGCACTTGCACATCGTCCATCTGAATCACATAAGACGGATTGGGAACATACTTGCGGAGTTGTGATACATGAAACACATCGTGCAAATTAGCAAGATTTGGCGGTAATGCCACACGATAAGCAACTTTCCAAACTCGATCTGATATTTGATACGGACCAATAAAACGAGGAGTGAGCTTCTTAGACTTCAGAGCTCGTCCAACACCAGTCATAGGCGTGACTCTCAAAAACAGATGCTCACCAGCCTGAAATTCTAAATCTTTTCTTCTCTTGTCATGGTAACTTTTCTGTCTACTATGGGAAGCCTTCATCTGTTCCCAATAAACTTCACTTTCTCTGTAGTTTCTCTAACGATTTCTAGTCCAACTACCACACTTTCACCAGATTCATGCCAACATAACAGAGTCCTACACCTCCGTCCATACAATGCCTCAAAAGGTGCCATCTCAATACTAGAATGGTAACTGTTATTATAAGTGAACTCAATCAAAGGAAAATAAGTATCCCATGATCCTCTTTGCTCAAGAACACATGCTCTCAACAAGTCCTCCAATGATTGAATGGTCCTCTCGGTCTGACCATCCGTCTGTGGATGATATACCGAACTCAACCTTAACTTAGATCCCAATGCTTCCTGCAAACTCTTCCAAAAATCAGAAGTAAACCTCGGATCTCTATCCGACAAAATACTCACAGGAACACCATGCAACTTCACAATCACTCTGACATAAATCTCAACCAACTTTGCAATCGGATAAGTAATGTTAATAGGTATAAAGTGTGCCTACTTCTTAAGCCTATCAAGAATCACCCAAATTGAATCATGTCCCCTCAAGGTATTAGGTAAACCCGTCACAAAGTCCATCGAAATGTTGTCCCATTTCCATTCCGGAACATTTAACGGTTGCATCAACCTTGCAGGCTTCTGATGTTCAATCTTTGATTTCTAAAAGGTCAAACAAGCATACACAAACCGTGCCACATCACGTTTCATGTCAGGTCACCAAAACAAACCCTTCAAGTCTTGATACATTTTAGTAGCTCCTGGATGAATACTCAAATTTCTTCTATGACTCTCTTCAAGGATCACTTTCTTAATCGCTTCATCATCAGGAATACAAATACGATCTCAGAATCTAAACACACCTTGCACATCCAACTTGAAATCATCATTCTCGAGTCGATCAGTTCCTACCATCAAATCCACCAACTTCACATCTCGCTTTTGAGCCTCTTTAATATTGTCAAGAAAATCATTGTTAATCTTTAACATTCCCAACATAACACTATGCGGTGTCACTTCACAAACCAAACTCAAATCTCGGAATTGCTCAATCAACTCCAACTCCTTAACCATCACGACCGACATATGCAAAGTCTTTCGGCTCAAAGCATCAGCTACAACATTAGCTTTTCCAGGATGATAATTCCAACCGAAATCATAATCCTTCAACAACTCTAACCACCTTCGTTGCCTTATATTCAACTCTTTTTGATCAAAAAGGTACTTCAAACTTTTATGATCACTAAACACCTCAAATCTAGAACCATAAAGATAATGCCTCCAAATTTTCAATACGAATACCACTGCAGCCAATTCAAGATCATGCGTAGGATAATTCTTTTCTTGAGTCCTAAATTGCCTAGACGCATAAGCAACCAATTTGCCATCCCGCATAAGCACACCACCTAACCCCATTAGACAAGCATCACAGTACACAACAAAAGACTCTTCTAGATTATGTAAACTCAAAAGTGGATCCAACATCAACCTATTCTTCAACTCATTGAAACTATCTTCGCATCGAACATGCCACACAATGGCTTTCCCTTTGCAAGTCAACTTAATCAACGAAAGTGCCAACTTAGAAAACCCTTCTATAAACCGTTTATAGTAACCAGCTAATCCCAAGAAGCTTCTAATCTCAGTAACCGACTTTGGAGTTTCCCATTGCAACACATCATCAACTTTAGAAGGATCCACAGTAATGCCACTACCAGAAATGACATGGCCAAGAAAACTAACATGTTTCAACCAAAATTCACAATTGGACAACTTTGCATACAACTCCTTCTCTTTCAAAACTTTTAATACGACTCTCAGGTGTTCTACATGTTCTTCTTCCGATTTAGTGTAAATCAGAATGTCATCAATGAATACCACCACAAATTGATCCAAGTAAGTATGAAAAATACGATTCATGTACTCCATGAATACTCCCGGCGCATTAGTAACACCGAAAGGTAACATCGAAAGGCATCACTCAATACTCGTAGTGTTCATACCGAGTCCTGAACGCGGTTTTTTGAATATCATCTTCTTTCACTCTAATCTGGTGATATCCAGATCTCAAATTAGTCTTAGAAAATACACTAGCACCCACCAGTTGATCCATCAAATCATCAATTCTTGGAAGTGAATACTTGTTCTTGATCGTCACTTTATTCAACTGTCGATAATCAACAGAAAGTATCATACTCCCATCTTTCTTCTTCACTAACAACACAGGCGCTCCCCACGGAGATACACTTGGTCTCACAAACTTTTTCTCAAGCAACTCTTCTAATTGTTTCTTCAGTTCTGACAACTCCGATGCATACATCCTGTACGGTACCATAGAAACAGGTCTGGTACCAGGTACAAGATCAATCGCAAATTCAACATCTCTTTCAGGAGGTACATTAGGAAATTCATCAGGAAACACTTCAGGAAATTCTCGCACCACCTGCAACTCATCGAGTCTAACTTGATTCTCAACAGACAACGTCTCCATCAACGAGAACATTTGTGCTTCGTCTTACATCAATCGCTTTAAATTCTTATCACTCAACAAACCAAATCCTTCTTATTCAAGGGTAAAAAACCTCAAAGACTTGTCATAACAATTGATATGAACATAGTTACATTCTAACCAGTTCATACCCAAAATCACATCTAGTCCGCTTAACGGTAAACAAATCAAATCAACAACAAAGTCTTTGTTGAAGATCAACAAAGGGCAATTCAAACATACAAGAGAAGTAGTCACTGATCCCTTAGCCGGAATTTCGACGACCATTTCTCCATTCATAGAGGACAACATAAGACCCAATCTCTTAACACAATCAGCAGCAACAAAACAATGAGTAGCACCAGTATCAATAATAGTAATTAAAGGCGTACTATTAATGAAACATATACCTCTAATGAGTCTGTCCTCACCAGCTGACAAATTCCCAGCCAAAGAAAATGCCTTCCCACTAGTTTGTCCCTCTTCACCACAGCTAAAACATACCATACTCTTATGTGGGCAGTCGGAAATTGCATGTCCAAGCTTACCACAACGGAAACATCTATTCGCATTAGCATTACAAGCATAACTTTTGTGACCATCTTGTCCATATTTGAAGTTGATCCGTCTAAGGTAGACATATTTTTGAACCGGGATACTCCTAAGTCAGTTACAGAAATTAGAAGTGTTCTTGATTTAGCTGGTTACTATAGAAAGTTTATTGAAGTCTTTTCGAAGTTGGCATTGCGTTTGACATAATTGACTCGAAAGGGTCAAACTCATGTGTGGGATGTCAAGTGTGAAGAAATTTTTCAAGTGTTGAAGAGGAGGTTAACTTCGGCGCTAGTTTTGATTCTACCAGATGCAAGTGAATCCTTTGTTGTGTATTGTGATGCTTCTAGGATGGGTCTAGGTAGTTTTCTTATTTATAAGATTCAAGTTGTTGCTTATGCTTTAAGACAGCTCAAAGTTCATGAAAGGAATTATCCTATCAATGATTTGGAGTTGGAAGTTGTGGTATGTGTGCTTAAAGTATGGAGGCATTATTGTATGGTATGAGGTTTCAGGTGTTCAATGATCATAAGAGTCTGATTTTTTTTTTGATAAAAAAGAATTGAATATGAGGCATGAGGTGGCTTGAATTTTTTATGGACTACGATTCTAAGTTGAGTTACCATCCTAGTAAGGCTAATGTGGTAGAAGATGCATTGAGTATAAATTGTCTGCATATGTTGACACTAATGGTCATAGAATTTGATTTATTCATGCTATTTAAGGGTGAGGAGAATAAGAAGAAGAAGGTTGAGAAGGAAAATGATGATTTTTTCCGATTCTGATGATGATGAGGAGGATGACTATGATTGGTCTAACTTAATCTAAGCGAGATAATTTAGATTTGATTATGGTTTTTGAGCATGTAATGGATGTTTTATGTAATGAAGTTTTAATATTTCTGCTTAACTCTCTTAAGGTTATCAACTTAAGCATCAAACTTAAACTATGAGCTTAAACTAAAAAATAAATAAAAAAACACATAATCCTAATTGGACATTCAACAGTTTGCGATGAACTTACTCGTATGAAACTATCTGTTAGTTACATTCCTGTCAAGTTCATTACATCTTCAACTATTAGTTTTCATATCAAAGTAAATATTAAACATAAAGGAGATAAGAAAACATAACATTTTTAAATTTCAAATCCTACTTTAACTATTACATTTTATAAAAAAGTAAATATTAAACATAAAGGAGATAAGAAAACATGACATATTCAAATTTCCAGAAAATCTCTATGGCTTCAGTTTGTTCTTCAAATTCTCGTTCTTCTTTCTTGAATCTTCATACATAACCTTAAAATAGCCCACAACTTCCAACTCTTGCATCATATTACTCTCATATTTATTTCCCAATTTTTCTCTCATGTCTTCATCACATATGAACAAATTACATGTTTCATCACTCCTACAAAAATGGACATCTCTAAAAAAGACTTCATTTATTTTGTCCTTTCTTGCACTCGTACAAAATCATATGAATATAACAAACACATAAATTTCCAGATCGATATTTTATAGTGGAAGAAGACATTGTAACACCTTTGGATGAGTCTGTCTTCAAATGCGACATTGAAACGAAACTGGACAACAACAATGAGCGTTAGTGTTGTTGTCTTCTTCCCGATGATGTCGACGGTGATGGTGTTAGGATTGTTTCTTTTATCAGTGGAAAAATGGGTACTTAGTGTTTAATATATATGTGTAATAATAGTTTTGCAAAAGAGTCGTATTGATATCCCTATTATTTTTTAATTAAATATAAATATAATTGAAAATGTGTGCATTAACGTAAAAAGGATAAACTATTTGATCAAATCCATGAAAGTTGGATTGTATCACCACGGTTAGGGAATTAACCATAATTATAACCTTAAAATTTTTAATTAATTTAAAAAAAAATTAGCGCATGAGTTTAGAAGTGTCACCACAGTTTTGGACGAACCGTGGTTACTTAGGTATTATTGTATGCACATTATGTAGTAGTACATGGAATCATATTGGCAAGAGAGAAATATTTATAGGAGTTTTACTAATCCTGTGACCATAAGTCGTGGTATCGAATTGGTCGGGAGACATTCCCCTATTGTGTGAACTATCACGACCCGTGTCTATAGATCGTGGAATTAGATTGGCCGAGGAGAAGTTGTCTGAGGAAGAATAGATATGTGACTTGTGTCCATAGTCTTAGATGTAGGATCAGTCGGGAAGGATATTTTGTTATGCATTCCTGAATAGCGATTCATTGAGTTTTATGAGAACTCATATTATGTGTTTTCCATACGAAGCGTAAATTCTCTTAGATGCTTAAATCTTTGTTCTATTGTGTAAGTGTACACACAAGTAGGATGAAGTTGAAAGGGTTAATATAAGAGATTGATAAAAGATCCTTTTAGATCCGAGTGGACTCATAAAATATGGGAATTCACTGAGATTATTATCTTACCCCACTATTATTGTTGTTGTTCAAATGATTCTTTGCAGTTTATAGGCAAAGACAAACTTGTGTGATGATGTTTCAAAGACTTTTATAATCATGACCTTTTGCCATAGATTAAGTACAATTGTGCATATTGTACATAGATCTTAGATTTGTTTAAGCACTCTTGCATATCATGTGCTATAATTACATATTTCTATTTTGAATATGTATATATAACGAGTTTGATTGGCTCTTATGATTGTTTCGGTACTAGTTTACACTATATATAATGTATTTTTAGAATATATTATGTGTGGGTGTTAGATTGAATTTTGCGGGCAATTTTTTAACTTCAAAAAGTTTTCGTATTCCACCTCATACTCATATTGCTTCAATCCTTCTCACCAATAATCTTTCTGGAGACTTTGATTGACATAATAAAGGAGCTATCACTCCCTTAGAAGAGCATGATATAATTACATTGTTTAATTATTGAAATTCTGAATTATTAATTAATGGGTTAATAGCCAATTACCTCTCGTCATATAGGCGAGTTTTGATTTATCCCCTTTTTAAAAAAAAATTTGGATTACGCCCCTAAAATGTTAAAATGCTAAGTCTTTTGCCTCCTATGTATAAAAATCACCCTCCTGTAAAATACATTTTTTTGATTTACCCCCTTAGTTTTTACACATTTAAGGGGTGCCCAAAAATTACAAGGGGGTAATCCAAAATTTTATTTTTAAAGGGGGGTAAATCAAAACTCGCCTATATGGCAGGGGTGTAATTGACTATTAACCCTTAATTAATTTGAATTTTGTGTTTTTGTCCTTTTACCCATTATTTTTATGAATATTTTTAATTAGGCTTAAATACACTTTTGGTCCCCCTATTTTCAATTTTTTGCAGTTTTAAAGCCCCCAATTTAAAAGTCAGCTTTTAAGTCCTCGTACTTTACTTCACTCAGGATTTTCTTGTTCCCCCTCTATTTGACTGCTTCTTTAATGACGTGGCAAATGATTTGGGCAGCTAGGTCAGATATTTTTCATTTTTAATTTTAAATATTATAAATCATTTTCATTAAAAATAAAACTATTTTTTAATATTGATTATTCTACTATTAAAACCTAAGGCTTGGCATCATCTTCTTCATCCCTAATTCCTTTTGAAAATCGCAATAACGTAGCTGCTAAAAAAATGAAAACTTTGTCTTTTTCCACCGCGAGAATCACACTCCAACTTCTTGAATCAACACTTGAAGCTTTTGAAATCCAATGGATTACTCCAACTTCCACCGCCAGAACCACAGTCAACCGCTTCACCTTCTCTACCCTCGCCGCCGCATTCAAGTTTCTGTTCGTCTTCATCACGAACCACCGCCACCAAATCCTCCCACTCTTTCTATTACATCTATGCGCTCTTTAAAGCACCGTGACCTCCCTTGCACAGCTCATCTTCCATTTTTGCATCCCATCACAGTCGCACCACCATTGTAGCTTGAAGTAACTTCTATTTTATTCAGTTGTATTTGTCCTTTTTCTCTCCCTGCTTCACTTTTGCATTCGCTCACCATAAGATCAATAAAATCCAGATCTGGATACCATGAATTCTCATATTTGCAAGTGTTCTAACAAATTTGTAACTAAATTCAATTTAAATACTTAGGAACTTGGTGTTTCAATTTGATTTCTAATATTCTGTTTGACTTCAATATATGAGTTTGATTTTAATATATGGGTTTGATAATTGTATGAAGATACAGAAGATGTAAATAATCAATATTAAAAAATATTTTTTAAAAAATGAAAATGATTTATAATATTTAAAACTAATATTTGAAATTAAAAATGAAAATATCTGACCAATCATTTGCCACGTAATTAAAGAAGCAGCCATATGGAGGGGGACCAAGAAAATCCCGAGTGAAGTAAAGTATGAGAACTTAAAAGCTGACTTTTAAATTGGGGGGTTTAAAATTTCAGAAAATTGAAAATAGGGGGACCAAAAGTGTATTTAAACCTTTTAATTATTATAAAATCCTTATAGAACACACATATGGGTTATTAGTACTAGTGTCTCATCTATAAAATGTGAATTATTATTTAACTTATGCTTTCAATTGTTGAGATTATTATTATTCTTCTGAAAATTGTTTAAAGAAATTTTTAACTATTAAAAATACTTTTAAAAAATCATATCTTTTTATAATTTTTATAATAGATTTATGGTTTATTTAAAATATTATAATAGATTTATGATTTATTTAAATCAATATTTATTTATTATACTAATGTGTAATAATGTGTAAGAATATCTGATTAAATCAATATTTATTTATGCTAATTTGTACAATATTGATTTTTGGTTAACTTTATAGTTAATTGTAATGTTACTACGCTTTCATGTTTTCAATTTTAGCTAGGAGTCCTTGTATTTCCATCCGTTGTTCATCAAGATATATACACTTAAGAATTAACGGTTTAAAACTTTGCAGTGTGATCAAGAGGAATTTAGAGCATGTGTGACACTGGGTGTATTGGTGGGTTGGCTACCATTGAAATTGAATATTTAATCAATTATGGAGGAGCAGAGAGAAACACTAACAAAAGCAAAAGGGGATCCTTATAAATATACGATTCTTTAATTTTAGTTTTTTTAAAAAATTTCTTCAAAGAATGGTCTTCGTAAATTTTTTTTCGTTTCTAATTTTAGTCCCCTCCGTCTATTACCCTCCAACGGAAGTTGACGTGACACATTATATGTCATGCCACGTCACTTAAAGTCAACAGGTTGTTTGATTGGAAAAAAACATATTAGATTGTGGGGGTTACAAACCTCCCTAAATTTAGTGATTTTCTTCATGTTTATCTTGCTTCTTTTCCTCTTTTAACTCATTTTCCATCTCATAAAATTGTTACATCCTAACTTCACATTTTGTCCATTAGATCATGTCACAAAAACCATGTGAATCTTTTATCTCTTAAAGTCCGGTAAATTTGTGTGTTTATACGGCCACACAAGACAATCCAAAATCAAAATTAAATTGCATAAATGTCATCAAGGATTTCAAAGCAAAGAAGACATTTCATCAAGGATTTGACTAAATCTCAAACCAACATTTTGTTTTTCTATAAAATATATACATTGGTTAAAAATGAACAATTTATAATCAATGAAATTATATTAATTTTCTTCAAAAAGTGAAATCCATGAAAATAATGTCTTTGAAAATCATAACTCGACATATGTCATGTTAACCAAAGCATAAGATTTTGAAGGCTGAAACACTTCTCACGGAGATAACAAGCCAATAATCTGGTATATTTATGAATTTTTATTTTATATTTCCATTTTAGCCACCATGTGTTTGAAAAAATGATACAATGAGTTGTTATTGTTGGTTCAATTCTACTCTTAAAAGTATTTTGATATATCTTCGTTAATGATAACATAAAATGGTTTTGATGGCTTTCATGAGCCTTTACTACACATTATTTGGCTTAATATTATTAGGGAGTGACAAGAAGAGTTTTTGACAACATGAGTTCTAGAGAATTTGTGGAACATAATTAAGAATCATGCATAAAAATTATACTATCTGCAGTATCTTGATAATTCCTTTTTCAACATATTATTATGTAGATTAGGAATTCACTTAAGGTGATACAGTAATGAATTATGCTTATATGATACACACTAAAATTGGCAAAAAGATGGTAGCTGCAAAGGTGTCACTATTTTCATATTGATGGAATCAAGTGTCTGTCAGTAAAAGACAGATAAAAATCTCCCTCGTGAAAACAATGAAGCTTTTAAGCTCAGTAATGATGGAACTAGCACCGATAGTAATACAAATGATGAAACTGAAACGGACAAAGGGGTTGCTATGAGGAACTCTATTGTTTTACACTTTTTCCTTTATCTTCATCTCTTTTATCTACACTAGAGCTTATAGAAACAACGGATTACATGTTCATAACAATTTTCTTTTTCGAGTTTCTTATGCTTCTTTGTCGTAAAATTTGTATAGGGTTTTCCATTTGAGGACAACTATATTACCAGTCAAGGAAAAAATGCCTGCAATTATAGATAGTTTTAAAAAGTTCAATATGATTTCATGAAGTAATATAATGATAATAAAGGATATTTAAGGTTGTAATGAAATCTTCTTAAATCCTTCTCTTCAAAAAACATACACTCCTTTTTCAAGTCTTAGATTTTCTTTTATATTTCAATGAGAATCTTCATGTATATTTAAGAAAACCACTGTACTGATAAAATTTAATATTGATTTTATTTTTGTTTTTTAAGTTATTTAAAGGGGGTTTAAAACCCCCACAATCTGTCTCTTTTTATTTACTTTTGACTTTAGTTGATGTGGCGCATACGTGATGTGCCACGTAAGCCTCCGTTAGTAGAATCTAACGGGAAGGACCAAAAATAGAGACAAAATATATTGTGAGGACCATTATTTAAAGAAAAATTTTATAGAGATTAAAATTGAAAGATGTCATATTTATAGGAACTAAAAACATATTTAACCCAAAGCAAAACTGCATCTTCCATTTCTAATTTTAGTGCGGTTTCCACAAGTAAAGGCCTAATAGCTGCAAATCTAGTGAAAAATGACCCTCTCTGAAGTCCTAATTGTTACTCACAAAAAAACTTCAAATATATCATATATTTGCCTGAACATTTGTCATTGTTTTTTTCAAGATATACAGGAGTGAGGGCATGCTTCTGGATAGTGAGTTTCTTAACCCACCCCATAAGGATGGGGCGCATCCTATGAAAACTCCAAAGTGCCTTCAGAAAATCGAAAATATATTTCTCGTACGTACCACTTTCTGAAAATATTTGAGTGGAACCGCAAATATACTTCCAGTATGCACCATATTTTGAAATATTTGGGTGAAAACTGGAAATATATTTCCGGTTCCATACTAAATAATGTAATATTAATAATTTATTCTAAATTTAGTCTCACATACACGCTTTATTTAAAAATTACATATAGTTTAAAATTAGAAATATACTTCTGGTTTACACCTAACCCTTTTCAACGTGATTGGCGCGATATAGGGTGCTAACGAGAAGTATATTTCCAATTTCCAGGGACAATTTGGAATTTTACACATAAGAGTAAGAAAGTCATAGGATGAGTTAAGAAACTCACTTCTAAATATTCACTTGATTTCATTTGGTGTCAATTCTTCACCCTTCATTTTTTTAGTTACATAATTCAAATAATGTGCTACAGAAAAAATAAGTAGTTGAGATTTCACTGAAATAATTTTTAATAGGAGAGAATCTCTTCCCATAAGAGCGATGTCTCTTACCCAAACATACTTTATAAAACAGAGTTAGATCATGATCTTCTTCTAATTAGTTTTGAAAAGAATATTTGGCTTAAAATATATATATATATATATATATATATATATATATATATATATATATATATATATATATATATATATATATATATATATATATATATATATATATATATATATATATATATATATATATATATATATATATATATATATATATATATATGAGAAGGATCAATTACACGAAAGTTATATCATGAGTTACACTCGCTCAAAAACATCACTTCGGATTAATATTTTTTAAAATCAACCGTTGGATTGAAATATACCATCATATATATCATACCTATAAAGTTTGAGATTAATCTATAATGATTTACTTTGTCATTGAACTACATCAAAATTAACGTTATATGAAAGTCCATTTTGACGTTAATATTTGGATATCTTGATCATATAGTAAATCATTATAAATTATTCTCAAACTTTATAGGTATGATCTAAATGATGGTTTGTTTCAATCTAACGGTTGATTTAAAAAAAAATATTAATCCGAAGTGACATTTTTGAACGAGTGTAACTCATGATGTAACTCTTCGGGTGTAAATTGATCTCTCCTCATATATATATATATATATATATATACACACTAACACTTACACTCTATTATAACCTTTGATTTTATTTTAATCTAACGGATATTAAAAGACTTTTGCACTTATGATTCTTACTAAAGATAGATTCCTCCCATTTTGGTAATAATTAAGAACATGATTTTTTTATTATAAAAATAATTTTTTTAAAATATATTTCTTAAAAAAACATCATAATTCATAATATTTCTCATAATTCTTGATAAAATATAGTTTTTATAATGAATAATTGAATGATTTGTCTCCCAATAACTTCATTCCTTATTTAAATTAATATGTATTTATTATATTGTTTCTATGATATCCTATAAATAGGACCTATTTCATTGTATACGATTACACCGAATGTAATAATACAAGATCATTCTTTATCTGTATTTCATAACACGGGTATTGCAAAACAAATTATCTATAGAGTTCCTGAAGAACACATCAAGCTATCCCTGAAGGATAGTCAAATAAATTATTTATAAAATTCGTGAAGAACTTATCAAGAAGGATAGGAAAATAAATTATTTATATAGTTCCTGAAGAACCTATCAAGCTATCCCTGAAAGATAGGAAAATAAATTATTTATATGGTTCCTGAAGAACCTATCTAGCTATCCCTGAAGGATAGAAAAATAAATTATTTATATAGTTTTTAAAAAACCTATCAAGCTAACCAAAAATTAGCAAAAAGATTGCATCGATAATATTATCCAATTCGAAAAGGATTCAAAGAATAATATTGAATATCTTAGAAGGATTTCATAAATACTTTTTTAAAAAATAATTGTTATTCGAGAAGAATGACACAAATTAGATCTATAGTATTAACGAATTCTAGAAAAATGCATCAATTATGTTAAAAATTAACATATCCAATTTGAGGAGAATCGAAAGAATAATATTGAATATTTCAGGAAGATTTCATAAATATTTTTTGTTATATCGATCTAAGAATTTATAATATTCTCATAAAATAATTGTTATTCCAGAAGAATGACACAAATAATTTTAACGCGTTTCAGAAGAATGATTATATTTTTTTTAGATCATTTTTTATAAAAATAATAATTTTAACACATATGGATAATCATCCCAGAAGGATGATTATAATTTTTAGATCATGACTTATTAACTAATAATTTTAGCGCATCCTAGAAGGATGATTATATTTATTTTAGATTATTGTTTATAAATGTTTATATTATTTTTAAAAAAATTTCTCTAAAATTTGACATTGCTAACAATTAGTGTTTATTTAGAAATTTATTATTTTGTTGAATGTAAATATGAAGCATGTTTCTTTTAGTAATTTGATGAATGGAGATTTTAAAATGTAGATTTATCCATTAATATTTAAAATTAATATTTTGTTTTATTAGAAAGTTTTGTGAGTATAAAATTTTTTAATATCTATTTTTAATGTGAGTATAATATATATTATTTTGGGCTATGCATATAATATTTATATTGTGAAAAATTATATATACATATCTAGTATTTGAAATATATATTAATATCTATTTTTGATTAAGTTTTTGAAATATATTTATATATATATATATAATATGATTGAGGTAAACAATTGAAAATGAAATAGAAATTTGGTTATAAATTTAGTATTGATGTATATATTTTTGGGCAATTTATAAAATCATAAAATATTTATGAGATATCATAAATTATTATATATGTTAATTTTGGATTGATCTTTATACTAGAATGATATGATAATATTAATGAAATTGATCTTATTAGAATATATTTATATGCAATGAATGAGTATACTTGTGATTTAACTAGTGTTAATTGGAAGATTAGTGTTTAATTTATTTAATAAGTTTTGTAAAATATCTTATGATGATAAAATTAATACAATAGTGATAATTAAATATACGTTCAATAAAAATAAATAAATCTATAAGTATATTTATTTATTGTTTATCTAATAAAAGTGCTGAATGAAAGTCATTTAGAGATTAATGATTTATTTGTTTATTTAGAAGAAGAAAATTGTATCACATTATTGGAGATGGTAGAATCAAGAAATGGAATTTATGAAAATTTCGTTCTTATTATTACAATAAGTTCTTATGGTTGTTTTGAATTTTGTTTTATAATAATACTAAAGTGTGTTTGTTGCTTGTTAGTTTGCATAACTCGTGTCTTTAAAGTACGCTTATAACACATTGTTAAATTTTTCTTAGAATGAACAGTGACACTAACACTAGTAATGAAGATATGTGCCTTGTTGATAGTGCAATTACACACACAATTCTCAAGAATAAAATATATTTCTCTAATTTAGTGAATCAAAAGACTGATGTCAGTACTATATCTGGCACCTCATAAATAATTGAAGACTCCAGAGAGCCAATGCGTTGTTATATGGAGGAACAATATTGCACATCGAGAATGCATTATATTCCCACAAGTCTCAAAGAAATTTATTAAGTTTCAAAGATATTCTCCTAAATGAATACCATATTGAAAGGGGAGATGATAAAAGTATTAAATATCTTTGTATTATAAAACATAATTCAGACGGAAAATGTGTAATAGAAAAGCTACCGGCCTTTTCCTCGGTCTTGTACTACACTTGTATTAGTACAATTGAAGCACATACCACTGTAAACCAGAAGTTTACAAATCACACTTAAGTGTGTTGTTGGCAAAATGGATTGGATCATCTCAAGTGTATTATAATGCGAGAAATAGTTTTGAAGAACCATAAGCTTCTTCAATCAAACAAAAAATTTAAGAAATCGAGTTTTTATGACATTAATTGTTGCATCGACTAAAAGATCATGCATATGTCTACTCACAAGTCACAACCAGAAGTTTGTGAAAATATTTTCTCAACTAATTAGAGTCAGATCTTATTATCTGGATTTTTCAGAAATTTCTAGATAAGTATCACATATATTATTAAAATTGATATTGAACATCATGTAGCATATGTTCATAAAAATGGACTTCAAGATCCATTCTTTAGACGTCTAAAGTTAATTGTGTGGTTGATACTTGTGAGATCACAAATTCTAAGTTAAATATTTTAAACACACAAAATACAAACATTGAGAAATTTATTAGTATTAATCCAACAAATTAGCATATGTGCATTCTCCTCTTAACTTACAAATTGTTGTAGGTTAATAACTTAATGCATCTCATCTAAGTAAATTTTTGGATGTGTTGAAATTATTCAATTGCTCCAGTATAGTACGTTAAGATGAGTTTAGAAATAATGTTGAGAAAACTCATTTTATATGAATATCATATTTGAGGTTTATTTTGGTCCGATAATTGGATATATGCTTGAAGTCCAGTAGGCTGATTATCAATTGATAAATTAATTTTCCCATTATTAGGGGGGGGGGGAGAATAAGCAACTCAAAGTGTGAACCAGAAGTTCAACAGAACAATTTGAAATAAAATATTATTATATTATTTGATCCTCGAAGTTCAAAATACAATACATTTGTAAAATCTATGAAACAAAATATCAGTTGCTAATACTCCACTCAAAGTGGATTTTCCTATTGTTCAATCTAATATTGTGAATGAGTTGTATCCGCGTCTGAAGTGTGGTAGAAAATTTGGTTCCAATGTTAAAAGTCCTCTACCAAGAAAAGTAACTAAAGTTAAAGATGACCCAAGTGAGGATATAAATATTCTAAGAGAATATTGACATAATTTATTTTTCAGTTCCAGAAGAACTAATCAAGTACTTGAAATATCAAATAAAGAGATCTCGATAAATTATGTCATGGATGAAATTGAACGGAACTAAAATTAAGATAATCAAATAAAGTTGACATTAACAATGTATTTATATACAATATAGAGCTAAAGATGATAAACGATAATGAGGATCGTGAGACAAAGTCTACCAAAGATTGTAGACAAAGTAAGAATTGGTCGAAATGAACAAATCATGAATCAAAGTCTATCAAAGATAGTAGACAATGTGACCAAAATGAACAGATAATGAATCAAAGTCTATCAAATATTGTAGACAAATGAGAATTGGCCAAAATGAATATATTCAATTGAAGAAGAATTAAACTCACTGTACAAGTGACTTGATTTTGGACATGTAGTCCAAACGCCTCAAGGTGTAAAACCAATGGGATATGACTGAATTTTTGTGAAAAAGCAAAATATGAATTGTATAAAGTTTGATTTGTTGCTCAAAGATCTAATATTTATTTATATGAAACATATCCACCTGCAGTGGATTTAATAAATTTTTCAATATTTGATTAGCCTTGAAGAGCATGAATGGTTTAATATGAATATGATGGATGTTGTGACATCTTATTTATATGGCTCACTTGATAGTGACATTTACATGAAAATCCCTAAAGAGTTTAATATATCATAGACACATAATTTTGGATATGGAGAAAGCTACTCCACAAAATTGAACAAATCTCTCTATGGAATGAAACAATCTGGACGCATGTAGAAACAATCTGGACGCATGTAGTTTAATCGTCTTAGTGAATATTTGCTTAGAGAGGGGTATACAAATAACTTCATTTGTCCTTTTATTTTTATAAAAAGATCAGGAAAAGAATTTGCAATAATAGTTGTCTATGTTGATGACATAAATATTATTGGAACTCCTGAAGAGCTTCCAAAAGTTATGAATTGCTTAAAGAAAGAGTTTGAGATGAAGGACCTAGGAAAGACAAAATTATGTCTAGGTTTACAAATTGAGAATTTGGACAAAGAAATACATATACATCAATAAGGATATATATAAAAGGTGTTAAAACACTACTATATAGACAAATGTCACCCGTTGTCTACTCCAATGGTTATTAGATCATTATATGTAGAGAAAGATCCTTTCAGGCCTCGTGAAAAGGATGCAGAATTTCTTAATCCTGAAGTACCATATCTTAGTGCGATTGGAGCATTGATGCACGTTGCTAATTATACACGTCCTGATATACCATTTACGGTCAATCTATTAGCAAGATACAATCTCACCTACACGAGGACATTAGAATGGAGTAAAACATATACTTTGTTATCTTAGAGGTACAATAGACATGAGTCTGTTATATATCAAAGTACCCAAACTCGAATTAACAAGTTATGCAGATGCAGATTACTTGTCAGATCTTTACAATGGTAGATCACAAAATAAGTTATTTGTTTACATGTGGTGGTACAACTATTTCATGGAGATTAGTGAAACAAAAAATAGCAACAACTTCATCTAATCATGCAAAACTTTTAGCACTATATGAAGATAAAAGTGCATGCATCATTCAATTGAAAGATGGTTACATTAAAGGAGATCGAACAAAACATATCTCTCCAAAGTTCTTTTTCACTCATGATCTTCAGAAGAACGGTGATATAAACATTCAACAAATTCGTCCATGTGACAATCTTGCAGACCTTTTCACAAAGTCACTCCTAAGTAAAACTTTTAATTAACTAGTACAAAATATTGGTCTTCATCCACGAAGAAATAATCGTTCAGCTAAGGGGGAGAAATAAATTTGTTTTAAAAAGGATATTGTACTTATTTTCCTTCACTAGATTTTTTTCCACTGGTTTTTTTCTAGTAAAGTTTTAACGATGCATATCCAAAACAAACATCCAAGGGAGAGTGTTATGAATAATTGGATGATTTGTCTCCCAATAACTTCATTCCTTATTTAAATCAATATGTATTTATTATATTTTTTGTATGATGTCTTATAAATAGGACATATTTTATTGTATACGATTACACCGAATGAAATAATACATAATCATTCTATATTTCTCTCTTCCCTTTATTCTTTATTTCTCTGTATTTCATAATAGTTTTTTCTTATTTTCAGAGTAATCTCGCTTTTGTAATTTAATTTAAGGTATATAATGAATAATGATGCTGAATATTTCATAAATAATATCAGGATTCTTAATAAAAAAAATAGTTATTTTTTTAATTTTAAACAAATTTCATTTTTTATTTTTTATAATGTACACTTTATTCATTATTTGAATTTTTCTTGAATATCTTTTAATATGATTTTTTAATATATTAAACAATTATACATTTCATAGTGATTTTTAAATGAATAAAATATGATTTTATTTAAATAAAACTAAAAAATAGTAAAATTTGTTTAAAATTGAGAGAAAGTAATTTTTTATTAAAAACAAAATTTATTGTAAACAAATATTAAAATTCATGTTTTTTAATATAAAAAAGAATTATGTTTGTAATATTTTTTTAATATTTAAAAACACATGAATTTTTATATTACTAATGGTATTCTCATTCCCAATCTCCCAACATCCCAACAACTTCCTTGCTTTATGATCCAAATTTTGTTTTGGAGACTAAGCCATGGAAAACTAGGTCTACTACCTCACTTAGCCTGAAGAACATTAGAATTAGGATAATATTTTTCTTTAATGATTTTTGCAAACATAGAGTTAGGGGTATTCTAATTCCTCCAAATTTTTTTAGCTAGCATTTCAATGTTAAAGTCTTGACTTATTTTGAACTCAAGGCCTCCTTCCCCTTTTGGTTGGCAAATATTTATACACTTTAAACAAACATGGTAAATTTTGGACAAATAGTTTGGATAAACTGAAAAGGTGAAAAGGCCAGGTTACAAACACAAAAGAACCTATGAATTATTTTAGATGGAAGAAAATGAAAGTATAATTTATTTCTTTATTAGGGTTATGAAATTGTTGAATCAAATCAAGGTATGTGGAGAAGTACTGACATTGTCGCAAAGATCTTGAGGTCATCGACTCTAATTTTGACCACGTTGTAGTAGCCATAAAGGATTCAAAATATTTTTCAACATTGACAAAGGAAGATATTCAAGGGACGCTTGAATCTCATGAACAAAGAATGGTTTAAAAAGATGGAGGAAAATTAAGGAGTGACGTGGCTTTACAAGCGTAATGAGCAAACGAAAAGAAGGGAAAAGGAAAAGGTTTAATAACAAAGGTAGACGAGGTAACAAAAATTTGAATGGTATAGGGTAAACCACCAAGAAGAAAATTATTTGAATAAAATAATACCCCCATATCAAAGCAACCACAAAGGTGGTTTTAGAGGAAAATATGGTGGTCGAAAACCTGATAAAATTCATATCTAGTGTTTCAATTGTCAAAGGTGTGGTCACTACTCTAGTGATAGTTCTAAAAAATAAAAGAATCAATAAAGTTGCAAAGCATGAATAAGAAGAGATATTGTTTATGGTTACAACTAGATATGAAGAAAGATTCAAGAACCAACGGTACTTGGATTCAGGATGCTCATCACATATGACTGGTAGGAAATATTGGTTTGTCAACATAAGTCCTCTATGAAGAACATGGTGTAATTGTCAAATGACAATATTCTAGTATCTTAATGTAATAATGATGTTCTAATTTTGAGAAAAGATGGAAAAGGGTAGGTAATTTCCAATGTATTTTATATACCAAGCATGAAAATAAAATTGCTTAGCATAGGACAGTTAGTCGGAAAAAATTACAAAGTATCGATTGAAGATAAGATGATGAGAGTTCTTGACTCAGGTGGAAGGTTAATATTGAAGGCCCCCATGTCTTAGAATTAAACCTTCAAGATTGAAGTTAATGCGATAGATCATTAGTGCATTGTAATTGCTACTAGTAAGGATGAATGGATACAACACTCCTTGAAATCAAAGATTTGAAAAGGAGAAATATTGTATCAGAATTACTCAAAATCGACATTCCAAACAAAGTGTGTGAGGAAAGTGTGCAGAAAACGAACCACAAGAACAACTTCAGCAATGATGTAGGAAGCGAGTTGAAGGAAATTCTTGAAAGCATATACTCTGATGTATGTGGTCCTATGCAGGTGGATTAGATTGGAGGTAATAGATACTTTATCACATTCATATATGATTTTAGAAGAAAAGTGTGGACTTACCCGATGAAGAAGAAAAGTGAAGTGATCGAGGTATTTACCAAGTTAAATCTATGGTCGAAAGATAAAATGGTCAAAACCTCGAGATTTTGAGGACTGATGGTAATGGAGAATATGTGTTGAAATACTTAGACACATTATGTGAAAAATAAGGGATTATGCATGATGTGGTGCCACCCTACACTCCACAACAAAATGGAACTGAATAAAGTAAGAATAGAACCATCATGAGCATGGTGAGAAGTATGTTGAAAGGCAAGAATTTACCTAAAGAATTTCGGGGTGAAGTTGTGTCGACTGCAACATACATTTTGAACAGATGTCTAAAGATTAAGCTAGAAGGAATCATGCTAAAAAATATTGGTCTGGTGTCAAACCTAGATTAACTAATGTGAAAGCATTTAGATATATAACACATAGACACGTGCCTAATCAGTTGAGAAGAAAACTTGATGACAAGTCGAGTTAAATGATTCTAATAGGATATCATTCGATTGGAGGATACAAGTTATTCGACCTAGTAAATAAGAAAGTATTGATCAGGAGGGACGTGATCATATATGATCTTAAGGAATCGGACCAGACTGAAAATATAAAGAAGGATTCAATGAGAATCTTATGTGAAGAACCAATAAGTGGATTCAAAAGAGAAGATCGACAAGAAGAAGTCAGAGATAAAATAAGCACAAATAGGCCTCAAAGAAGAAGACACATGCATGCAAAAGTTACAAGAATGTGTGATTACATCATATGATGCAGTCGATAATGAAGGTGAGTTGGTACATTATGTTTTCTATGTAGATTTCTAACAAGTTAATACAGCTGAGGCATTGAAGGATTCGGTGTGGATGAAATCTATGAATGAAGAATTGGAGTAGATCATATAAAACACTTGGTCACTTGTTGAATTTCCTCAAGGTAAGAAGGAAACCGATGTTAAGTAGGTATATAGGTGAAGTTGAATCCCAAAGAAGAAGTGTAAGTTCTCTATTTTAGGACATATGGGTTATTTCGTACCAAAATTTTAATTAGTAACTCAATAAAATAAAAGACTTATGGGGAAAGGATTTCTTCAGAAAGAAGAAATCGAGTTCGACGAAGTTTTTGCATCTGTTGCTAGGATCGAAACAATTAGGTTAGTTGTTGGTCTAGCAAACATGAAATAATGGAATATGTGCTATATGGATGTGAAATGTGCATTTCTAAATGGCCAATTAGATGAAAATTTTTATTTTACACAACTATTTGGGTTTGTGAAACAAGGCCAAGAAAATAAGGTATATAAGCTGTATAAAGCCATGTATGGAATTCAACAAGTTCCAAGATCTTGGAATAAGATGATGGATAGTTTTCTATGGGAGATGAATTTTATGAAGTGCACAAATGATCATCGATTATATGTAATAAGAAGTAAGAGTGAATTTCTTATACCGTTCTATATGTCAATTACTTGTTAATCACAGGTAGGTGCAAAAAAGAGATTGAAGACTTCAAAGATGATATTAGCAAGGAATTCGAAATATCTGATCTGGGTAATATTTCATACTTTCTCGGTATCTAATTTTACAAGAGTAGTAGAGGTTTGATGATGCACCAAAGGAGACATGAATGTGAAATTAACAAAAGATTTGAGATGGAAGACTATGATGCAACTTCGACATATGTTGAACAAAGACTGCAATTTTTGAAAGACTCGAATGAAGATGACGTTGACCCAACATAGTTCAGAATATTTATTGGTTCATTAAGATATATTTGTCACACAAGGCATGATCTAGCATATATTATAGGTATGGTGAATAGATTCATACAGAAGTTAAAGGTATCACATTTAGCAGCGACGAAGAGGATACTAAGGTATCTAAAAGGAAATCTCGACTATGATAGTTTTTCCTATAACTAATAAATGGCAAATAATGAAAGTGGATTACACCGAGTTAAGTTTGTGTCGTGATGTCGAGGATAGAAAATCCACAGATGTGTATGTGTTTATGTTAGGTGGTGCACAAGTTGCTTAGAACTCAAGAAAAGAACCAGTAGTAACATTATCATCGTCTGAAGCATAGTACATAGTTGTTTCTCTTTGTGCATGTCAAGTAATATGGAAGGTGAATTTGGTCGAAGATATTACAACAGAGAATCATGGAGAAATTACCATGAAGATCGACATCATGTCTACTATCAATCTGTCCAAGAATTCGATTGCACATGGAAGAAGCAAACACATCAAAATGAGGTTCCGTTATCTTTGAGAGAAAGTAGAAAAGGGAAGATGAACTTGGAATATTGCATAACTATGAATTAGACTGCCGACATCATGACAAAAAGAGTGCATGTCGAAGTATTCGAGAATTAAGATTAATGATGAATGTAGACAACTTAGACACGATAAATTAGATGGTGTGTTGAGAATATAATTACTTGTGTCAAAGCATGTTGCTCAACAAAATTAAAGCATGGTAATATCGCAATAGCTTAACGTGTTGAAGTTGTATAGTTGTCGAAATGTCGAATGGGCTACCCTCGACAAGGATTTTGAGTTAAACTTATTTTGTAATGCTAGCATAATTAGATTATTAGGGAGTTTTCTTAGGGAGCAAGCAAACTCAACATATAAATAGAGAGTTACTCTATTATTGTAGATAAACATATAGTTGCATAATTGATAAATTTTAGTTTTGAGAGAAGAGATAATCTCTAAAAATATTCTCTTATTCTTCCCCTATTTTTGCTGAAACCCTAATTCCATTTCTTTGCCAATTTATCTTTTCTTTTATTCTTTCATAATCATTATGTAGAAAAATCATCTTGCAACTAAGGTTGGTTGATACACTAGAGTAAAGAGTAAAGAAAAAAGGCAAATTCTATCGGAGAGATTGAATCTTGTTCATTAAGATTGATTCATAATTTTTCATAGGTTTAGTGTAATTCCAAGAATGATACTGATATTGTCAAACTTTGATACAACAGACCTTCACATATGCTCAATAATAAGGTGTATTTATAAACACTATCAATCAAGTCAATAATGTCTGCAAGTGAGACTTATGAATTTAAATAATATATATTTAAGTATGGATTGTTCATTAAATTATATAATAATATCTAGAATCTTCTTTAGGGACAATTGTTTCAAAACGCAGATGTTAGATTATCTAAATGTTTTTATCTTCTGGCGAGCTTTCTGGCGGTCTTTAAGCGTTAGTCAAGTTTAATTAAATACATTACTAAAGTGTGTCTTTCCCATGATTAAGAGGCTCTACCATATTCTTTGGAAACAACTATCTAGAGAGAGATATGTTAGTATATCTAATTGTCTTTATTATCAAATGGTTTTCAAATGTAAGTCACTCCTAATCAAATGTGTTGCTAAGGTGAATGGACTTCTCTTGAGTTAGTGTCGTGACTCGAGCGGACAGGATCTCTAGTCTTTATTATTAGATGGTTCTAAAACGTTAGTCGTCCTCATGTGTGGTGCTAAGGTGAATGAATTTTTCTTAATTTAATGGTTTGATTCGAGTGGATTGGATCTCAGCCTAATCTAAAAGTTGATTTTAAAAAATCAATTTAAAGTTTGATTTGACATGAATAATTTTATAAAATAATATTCAAACACAATAAATAATATTTGATATTGTGTGTGTATTTTTTAAAATAATTTTCAATTTTTAGTTTAGTTTTAAATTCGTTTGATTTTTAACATACTCAATACCACAATTAGTTGTACATAACAACGTCGGTACTTACTACTTAATCTTCATTAAGGAGGGTCCCATGCATGGACAAAAAGATCAAATGACCCCACATTTCAGAGGATCCTCATGATTGTGTGTATTTTATTGCACTGGGTCCTGTGTGAGTTATAAGCCATGTTCCAGTGCCAGTCGCTTTCTTCTACTATCATATCAAATCCAATAATTGAATCAAAGAAAGCCTCATTCATATGCCACTTCACAGAATTTTGTATTTTGGCTTCTTGGTTTAGCTTAGTAGTGGTGTAGGTGCTTCCCTCACAACTTAACTTATCATTTTTTCTTTTGAAAATACATAGAATGGAGGATAGATATCACATGTGTGTTTGTGCACTCATCGGGACATGAAGATTGTGACATTACCTTGTAAATCCCTGTCTAGGCCACTCTCTCTTATGTTATCATTACACTTCTTATAAGAATATGATGTAATAACTTTAAATTCACATAACTGAGGATAATAATGTCTCTTGGAAGTGACTTTTATTTTGAACAAAAGGGGAAACCCACAAAGAAAAAGAAAAGTTGTAGTAAACCTCTAGGAAACAAAGATCTCGATTTGTCAACTAGAAATACATCAATGACGAAATCCGAAATATCATAATACACTTTTAAATACATATTATGATTCAGCCCTTTTTTTTGTAAAGACACTTGGCAATTGCCACTTGGTTTGATTCTTTTGAAAGTGACTTATTCTAAGGAAATAATTTCTCGGTCTCATAAAATGTCTCTTTTAGACAATATACGGTTCTTAAAAAAATAATTAGATATCTTGATTTTAATGATAAAATTGTATGTTTGACTAAAATACCCTTAATCATTATGTATAGAAGAGAGAATATGACATAAAGTAAGAGAGAATATAGACATGCATGTGTTATAATAAGGGTAGTATTGAAAAAAATAATAAAAGTCGCATTGGTATTCTAAAACGATAATTATTTTAAAATATGAAAAAAGTGCAAATGAGACGCTTTTATGAGATGGAGATAGTAATTAAAAATATTATAATTAGTTACAATTATTTTATGTTTTAATTTTCATATTTATGTTTTAATTCTATACTTAATAGTCATTATTCTATTAGAATATTACGTTGGTGCATACCACTTACGATATTTTTGAAAAGGTGATGATTTTCCGATAATCAAAGAGAGTATTAACAAAAAGAATTTAATATTTTAATGTTTAAATTGTTATAAAATAATTTTTTGTGTCAAAAATATTTGATTTGATTTAGAATTGTGAAAATGTTACACATGAATTTGTTTTAGATTTAGACAGATTTGATTTAAATCTAAAATAGAATATATTTGATTTAACTTCAAAATATGTATTTTGAGTTTTTATAGTTTTTGACATTTGCTAACCTAAATCTATAAAAAGAGGGAGGAATCCTTATTTTTGTAATCAAGTCATTCACAAAATTTTGTGTGCAGAGAGAATCTCTGCAGAAATTAATTCTTTCTTTTCTTCTTTCTTTTTTTTAAAAATAAAATCATTGTTATTGTCTGATGATATCAATCTTGTTCATCAAGAGTGGTAGAAATTTATCATAGATTTTAGTGGATTTCTAACATCTAATATCAGAGTCTCTGGTTTTAGAAAGAGACCGACTTACTTGTATCGAAAGTATCTCCACATAAACAAGAGTAAGAGTATCACATGTAGGTAGAAGTGTTCCGTTGGAGAGAGTCAACAACGGTATAAGTGTGAGGGGGAACATTGTGGTATACTCACTTGAGGGAGAGTATTGAAAATAATACAAATGTGAGTAACGTGAACAAATAGTCAGAATGTGTTGACTTGAGCATTTATAAGTAGGAGAACCCATTCGGATAGGTGGTTTGTCTTTTACAAAGGTATTTTGTTCAAACCAAAAATTCCAAAAATTAAAATGCTTCTTACTCAACTCTCCCCCAATTATTGCACCAACACAAATAAGTATACGTTTGAGATAAAATTTTGTAAGTGTGAGCTGAATCATCACATTTATATAGGAGATAGAATTTTAACTGTGTTTGGATTTCCAACATAGAGTGCGAGTAATCTTTTCATAAAGATCAATAACACTTAATAGAAATAGTGGTGTGTTCATGTGTGACTTTGTTAATGAGTGTTGAGTATATGTGAATTATGCCCCGTCTTTTGGCCAGCTCAAAACACACCATTATAATTTAAATTTTTTAATTTTATCAATGTTAATAACATTAATCATAACGGGTCTCTTATGTTAAATATTGACTTAATATTGAGCAAAATCTTATTTCCTTCTTCAATTAATTATGAGATTAGAGGTTTCATATATCCCATTTTAAAACTTCTTCTCTCTAAAAGTTAGGACTTAAAACTCAAGTTTCCCAACATCAATGTCGTTGGTGTACATGATGTATTCTCATAGAGTCAAAATAAAAAAATTCAGCCCCGCACGCTCATCTTCCACTTCTTTATATATTTTTTACTTATATAGATGGCCGAATCCTACTTCTAACGAATATATTAGAAATAAAGTTATATATTTTTTATAATAGTTAGTATTTAATTTTTTAATAAATAAATTAATATGATAGTTTAAAATATATAAATTTAAAGAAAAGAATGTTAATTAACTAAATAGTATTATTAAATAATAATTCTTTATAAATTATATTTGATATTGTATCTATATCTTCACATTCATCATTAGTTATTAATATTTTTAACTTTTTTTTTTAAGGAATCCTTAGTTGTCCATGAGAGAAAATTAATAGTAGTAAATATATTCCAACACGTTTGAATAACCTCCCTTGACTTGTATTGATATATAGTCTTTGCGAATGAAACAATTAAAAAAAATTAGCGTCGTTGAAATTTGCAAGAGATTCTTTTATTTGAAGGGTAATTAAAAAATAGAAAAGAATATCTAATTAAAAAATAAAATATATTTTAGAATTGTTATTTAAATTTGATTCTTTCTTTGAAGTCATCATATTATCATATATATATATATATATATATATATATATATATATATAAAATTACATCCGAAGAGTTACACCATGAGTTACACTTGCTCAAAAACGTCATTTCGGATTAATATTTTTTAAAATCAATCCTTGGATTGAAACATATCATTATATAAATCATACCTATAAAGTTTGAGATTAATCTATAATGATTTACTATGTCATTGAACTACATCAAAATTAACATGAAAGTCCATTTTGACGTTAATCTTTGGATATCTTGATCGTATAGTAAATAATTATAGATTAATCTCAAACTTTCTAGGTATGATCTATATGATGATATGTTTCAATCCAACAGTTGATTTTAAAAATATTAATCCAAGGACGCTTTTGAGCAGGCTGATGTAATTTGATCTCTCTTTCATATATATATATATATATATATATATATATATTATGGCTGGCCCATACCCTAGGCCCAATAGAAGAAAGGCCCAGTTGCCCTTGGAAGACAGCTTAGTGTGTCTACGCGGGGGCCACGTGGCCAACGGTCCTGGACTACCACGTGCCCCCCGAGAATATCGGACCCTTCACTGGATCGCCTCAACCACACGCCCCGGAATTTCGGACCGACCGGGTTTTGGCGACATCTAGGGAGGCCACGTCGCCTCCATGCACACGCAAGCCCTAGCAATCCTCTAGTGGGCTTGGATCTCGCCCACTAGGGATCTTGCCCAATACTGGGGCTATAAATACTCTCTCACTGAGAGGTCGTATCTCATTCATTCTCTCTTCTTACTTGCTTGTTTCTCCCTACCTTTTCTTACTTTGGCATCAGAGTATCTTGCAGGTACCCCCCCTCTTTCACTTTGGACCACCGTTGCAGATTGGGCCAAGACACCTCCGATCAGTGCGATCTGGCGCGTCTGGGAAACTTGCTTCCCGCTCTCCTTTCATTCAGTTGACCAAAGCAAAAACGAAACTCCATTTGTCATGGTCGACCGCAACCAACATGGAAAATCCCCTCCACGACGATCCGCCGAGCAAAATAACACCATTTTCCGGAGGCGATGCTCGAGACGGGCACACTGCCTCCTCTTCGACCGGATCCTATCGGGGATATGAGCATAGAGCAGAGACAAATCGTCGTCGGGCAGCTGAACCCGCGGTTTTCCAAGAGGTGCAGCCACCACCCGACGCCGATGCAACAGTCACCGCCCTCTTCGCGGCCATCAACAACACCAACCTCCTGCTCTTCACCCAGGGGGGAGCGTCTCCACCTTCTAGAAGCTTCCCGCCGATCACCCCGGAGACACCGGCGACCCAATTCCTGGTCGTCATCACCCCGACGACATCGTTCCCGAACTCCCCCGCGAGAAGCAAGAGGGACGATTCTCCCAGCCCGACACGCCGCTTCAGTGGCAGAGGGCCCGCGACAGAGCGGGATCCTCAGGAACCACCCAAGGGAGCGACCTCGCGCACCTCCCCGACGTGAGCGGGTGGCCAATGAATCAAGAAGAACCAAAAGCAGGCATCCCCGCACCATAGAGCCTGCCACAAAACATCAACGCCTCTCTCGCTCACGCTCTCCCAACCGGAGCGACGAGGACGACCCCCGCGGTCCTCTGTCCGCCAGCATCATGAATGCGCCAAATTCCTCGAGGGATGGAGAAACCTCCTCAGCTCGCCAGCTATGATGGATTAGATGACCCCATCGATCACATCGACGAGTTCGAGGCCATGATCCAATACCTCAACGTTGGTGGGCCAATCAAATGCAGGCTGTTTCACACTACTCTCCGGAAAACAGCAATGGATTGGTACAAAAGTTTTCCCCCGGGATCCATACACTCCTGGAGAGAACTCAAAGCCCAGTTCACGAGCACATTCATAGCCTCCCGCAGGTATCCGAAGACCGAGGCCTCCCTCGAGGCCATCATTTAGAAGAGTGACGAAATGCTCCGAGAATACATTGACCGCTTCAACAGGGAAGCCATACAAGTTCCCTGCGACGATCAAATGAAGCGATACCTATTGGAAAGAGGGCTTCTCCCCGGCACAGATTTCAGAAAAGCTTTCGGGATCGAGCCTCCGGCCACCTTCGATGCCCTCCTCGACAAGGCTCGCGCCTACATCACTTACGAGGAGAAGGAAGCCGCCAACCGCACGAGGGACTCGAGGAGTCGAGGTTCGGGGACCTCCACTCGACACCAGGACAACCGACGCCCGGAGTCAGGGTCATCTCGTCGCCCTGATGACAAACGGCGCAAGGATAGACCCCGGGAACCCCGAGAGCAGTGGGGTCCAGCCAGTCGTTTTACCGACTATACACCACTGAACGCTTCCCGCGAGCGGATCCTGGCAGAGTGCTCGGCTACCGAGTTCAAAGACAGGGGTCGACGCCTGCCCACCTCGAAACCAAAACCGAGACCAAGTATTGTCGATTACCGGAGTCACGACCACCTAACCGAGGATTGCGTCCATCTCAAGGATGCGATCGAAACATTAATCAAAGGCGGAAGACAGACAGATAAGAGCTGAGGCATCACGGGTGCCCGCGATACCAAGGAAGTCGAGGACGGCCCGGCCATAAGGGACTCGGCCCTATCAAATAGCGACTCGGAACAGGCGGAGGATTTCACATTTCTATATTCGCCGTGGGAAGAATTTCCTTCGGCCATGGTCATCTCCGGCAGTGGCGACGCCCAACTGTCCATTAACTCCGCCAAGCGGAAATTTGACGAACTAATCGAGAAGGCTCCAGTCAACAAAGTTTCTCTTGAACAGTTCCGCGGCCGATCCGAGTCGATCACCTTCTACTTGGAAGAACTCCCCGGCGGAGCGCCCAACGCCCATATTCCCCTCCTTATCAAAGCAAGAATGGCAAACTTTGAAGTCCACAGGATCCTGGTCGACGAAGGCAGCTCGGCCGACGCCATGTACACTCACTGTTCGAACACCACGAATCTCACCTATCACCATACGTGGGATCTGACCTTCAGGGGTTCAACGGCTCCATGTCTCGACCTTGGGGGTACGTCAAGCTCCTCGTCACCTTCGGCGAAGATGTTTCCTCACGTCAGGTCAAAGTCCGTTTCCTGGTGATCGACTTCCACTCCCTCTACAATGCTATTCTGGGCAGAACTACGCTGGCCGAACTCACCGCAGTTCCCTCGACCGTCCATTTGAAGCTCAATTTCTACACCAAACGAGGACGCGTCGCTACCATCTGCGACGATATTAAAGCTGCAAGGAGATGCCACAACACCGCGGCTAGGGGACAGACCCTAGTCGACCCGAAAGCGCCCGCCACCAGCAAGAAGGAGGGGTCGGACAACGCCCAAGTCGAGCTCCCCAAAGCCGCGGAGAACCAGAGCCCCAACGTCAACTCAGTAGACCTCGACACTAGATTTGCAAAAGATGAAGTCGATGGACAAGCAGGAAACACGGATCCTCTCTGCCCAATCCCAGATGGCGAGTTCGAGCTCGTCCCCCTCGGAGAGGACCCCGACAAATGTGTCAAGATCGGCGTCGAACTCCCCGACCTCGCGAAGAAGCAACTCAGAGCTTGCCTTCGGTAGAACGCAGATCTCTTCGCATGGAGTGCAACAGAGATGCCCGGACTCGACCCTGAGGTCGCCTGCCACCAGCTCGCCATAGATCCAGCCGCTAGGGCCATAGTACAACGTAGGCGTAGGTAGTTTCCCGAGAAAGCGGAGGCTGCTGAAAAAGCTGTAAAAGACCTCCTAGAGGCAAATTTTATTTCCGAGGCCAAGTATTCAACTTGGTTGTCAAATGTTGTACTCGTTAAAAAATCTAATGGAAAATGGCGTATGTGCGTTGACTACACTGATCTCAATCGGGCATGTCCCAAAGATGCATTTTGCCTAACATTGATATGTGGTCGACAACTCGGCGGTTATAAATTGCTCTCTTATTTGGATGCTTATTCAGTTACAACCGATCCCGTGGATATGGCCGCGGGACTCCGGCCTTCATGAGAGTCGGGAACTATTACTACAACGTAATGCCCTTCGGACTGAAGAATGACGGAGCAACCTACCAGCGAATGATGAACAAGGTATTTCAGAATGAAATCGGTGACATGCTCGAGGTATACATGGACGACATGATCGTGAAATCCCACACCGAGGACGACCACGCTTCACGTCTGAAGAAAGTATTCGACCAAGCTCGAAAGCACGCGCTCAACCCGAGAAGTGCACGTCCGGAGTCAAGGCCGGTAAGTTCCTTCTATCTAATGTAACGAGGAATGGCCAACCCCGACAAATGTCGGGCGTTCTTTGAACTGCCCACGCCCAGATCCAAGAAGTCCATTCAAATCTTGAACGACATGCACTCCCATTTTTTAAATTATTGAGAAAGGGGCCGACCTTCGAATGGAACGAGGAGTGCGAGCAAGCCTTCCTGCACCTCAAACGGGCACTGTCGCAACCACCGGTGCTTTCACGGCCTCAAGTCGGGGAAACCTTATATTTGTACTTAGCCGTATCCTATGAAGCAGTAAGCGCAGTACTCATACGTGAAACCGAAGACGGGCAAAAACCCGCCTATTTCACGAGAAAAGCCCTTCAAGGGCCCGAGACAAGATACCAGCAAATCGAAAAGGTCGCACTCGCCCTCGTCATCACCGCTAGGAGATTGCGATACTATTTCCTCGCCCACGTAATCATCGTATGCACGAAGCAACCCATAAATTAGCTTCTCGCTCGCCTAGACATGGCTGGACGGATGCTGCGATTGTCCCTCGAACTTTCCGAGTTCGACATCCGATACGAGGGACGAAAAGCCCCTGAAAGCGCAGGCACTGGCCGATTTCGTCGCCGAAATGACAGCACACGAGCATCTACCCATCGGTGATAGGAAATGGACCCTGCACGTCGACGGAGCCTCTAGTTCGACGGGGAGCGGCGCCGGCGGCCTCCTCGAAAACGAGGAAGGTATCGTAATCGAGCACTCCTTGACCCTGGCTTTCCCTACTGTAACACGGTGAACTGACTTTTTAGTGTTTTTGTATCGCAAATGTGCGGATAGCAAGAGTCGCCACCGACTTTTATTTTTATCCAATTAAGGGAAGGTAAAAGTACAGAAAAAGACCTTCGTTGGATTCTGAGTAAGGGAGAAGGTTATGAAAAGGGAAGGTATTAGCACCCCTTTCCATCCGCAGTTTATTCTACGGGCTCTTAGTTGCTCTTAGATCACTTTAAAATTGCTTTCTGTGTGTTTGACAAAAATGTTTTGAAAAAAAGGCATTTCGCTTTGACTTTGTAATGACTCATGAAGGAGTGTATACAAAGTGTTCGGAAATGTTTCGTTTTGAAAAGAGTTTGAGCTTTGGAAAAGAGTGTATGGTGTGAAAAGCATTTGGTTTTTTAGAGCAAGCAACTGAAAGACTTATTACCCACTCAGAATTGGTCGTTTTCGTACTTCTACGTTCCTTTAGAATAGCGCTAGCCATACCATTAGTTAGTAGGTAGCTCCATTCGTTGGATGTAAGCGGGACATTCGAAGGGACGTCGGATGGTCATAGAAGGCAACTTGTAGGAAGTATCCTAGCACATTCGAAGGGACTATCATCATTTTTCGTAGGCGACATTCAAGGGTCAAGATCATGTATTCGGAGGCGACATCGTGGGTCTTATGATCTTTGTATCGAAGGGACTATGATGATTTGTTTGGAAGGCAACGGTGCTAGAATACCTCTACGTTCAAGGGACATGACCATTTTGAATTCGCAAAGGCAACGAGAGAGAATTACCCTAAGGGGTGCGCGTGTGAAAGAAGTGTGTTGATTTCAGATATTTTATCTTGCAGATTAGTGGGCTATGTTCATTATTATCTTGCCATACATGCCTAGTTACTAGCAATTTATAGGGTGCGGAAAGTAAAATGCGGAATGTAAAAGATGCGGAAAGGTAAATCCTACGCTATTACAAGGCTTTGGGGTAGATACATAATTTAAAATGCGGAAAATAAAAACCTAATTTAAACTATTACATCCCATGAGCAGTTACATTATTGGAAAAAAAAAGTAAAATGATAAAGCAAGAATCGTCTGGATCGGATCAACCTGTAAAAGAACGAGAAATCGGAAAATGCGAGATGAATTGAATAAGAGAAAAAAATGTTAGAAAAATGCAAATTTTAAAATAAGAAAAATATGCCATGCTGGAAATAATATAAATATGCTAAAATAATTTTTTGGAATTTTTTGGATGCAATTTAATAATTTAAAATGAATTAAGAGTGATTAAAATGCAAAATTATGAATAAAAATAAATATGCATGCAAAAATAAGTTTTTTAATTTTATAAATTAAATAAAGATTTTATGAAAATAATGTAAAAATAAAAATAATTTTTGATGGTTTTTTAATGCAGAAATAAAAACATGAAAAGAATTAAAATTGAATGAAAAATATTAAAATAATGAGAAAATAGGAAAATATGAAAATAGTTGAAGTTAGGAAAGAAAATAGCAAAACCGACCCTGGTGTGGATCGAACAGGGGACACTTGAGAGCATCTGGCAACAGTGAATACCTTAACCGCTGCGCCATCTGTCATTTGGTGTTATGAATTGGAAACGTGCAACTATGAGCAACACGCGTCGCTGCCTGGTGAAGTCAATGCACGATCAGCATGGTGGGGTCCTCGTTGGATGAGAGAACGAATCAGAACGCTCCGTTGTGCCACGCTTGCTCGTGCCGGAGTCAGATGGGTCAACGACGCCGGAGCCCTAGCTCCGGTCGTCTTCTCCGGCGAGGAGATTCTGGGAACCTGCAAAATAACGCGAATACAAAGAAAAAGAAGACCTTGTCCACCTAAATCGGACCTCCTAAATCCATTGGTGGTATCAGGTTTGACTGAATCGGCCTGTACAGGCCGGTTCGAAGCTCACAGTCCGAAAAACCCTAGTAATGGCAACCTGTGATTTTTACGTGCAAGCTATGAAACGATGACCCAGATCACTCATATAGGACCTCATGAACACATTAGAATGGTTAGAATCGATTAAAGCACGCAGGATAATAAAATGCAAAAATCAAAAAGTTTTGAATATGTATGTATGTATATGCATCGATTCAGCTTGCTTTAACCATTGGCAAGGGTGTGTACTTACTCAAGCTTACCTCCTGAGGACAATGGAGTGGTTTTTGAGGGCTGAAAACGGCTGGAGTTTGAAATTTGATTTTTCAAAGTTTCTTGAATATTTTTGACAAAATAAGGGTTTGGCTTGAGCTAGGGTTTCGTCCTTGTGGCTGTATGCATTGCTTGGTATTTATAGAAGAGATTTGGAAAGAAAAATCAAGCAAAAAAGATTGATCCTTGATTGTGCAATATTTTCCATTTAAAACAAATCAAATTTCCTTAAAAACTTGATTTTTTTTCTTTCCATATGCATGCTATCACGAATTTGGTAAGGATTATGGGCTTTCTTGGACTTCAAGGAAAATATAAATCCAATCCTTTTCAAAAAATATCTTATTTTCATATTTTATATAATTTAATTTTAAATTAAATGTTTTAAAATTCAAATATAAATCATAATAATAGAAAATTACCATGGCCAAGCATTTATGGGTCAAAAATCATGTCATGAACAAGTTTGGACCAAAAGATTTTAGGCCCATTTGGAAAATTTTGCATTTTGACCAAAATGTCCTTTTGTGCAATTGTCCAAAATTGCCCAACTTCTGAATAGTGTATCTTGCTCAATTTTCCACATTTTTGAGTGTTCTTGGATTTTTTGGAAAGCTCTAAGAGTCCTCTAACTAACCTTTTTGGTCTCATCTCAATTGGAGTTTCCATGCTCAATATATCTTCAAAACAAAAAGTTGACTTTTTGTTGACTTTGAAAATGACCTGTAATGTTTTGAGCTATACCTCTCAAATGAAGCATTTTTTGGACATTCTTGTGAGACATGAAGTTGTATAGAATTGAATTTCCTTCAAAATAAGAGGTGGTGGAAAAATTTCTGAGAAAGTATGAGAAAGTTATGATCAGTCAAAGTTCAGTTGACTTTTCACCTAGAAACCCTAATTTAGAAAGTTTGACTTTTGAGCAAATCTTGAGTTTTCTTGATGAATCATGATCAACCCTTGATCAAATGATGAATGTAACTTCAAAATGAGGATTTTGACCAAAAATCATGAAGTTTGACTGTATGTTGACCACAGTTGACTTTTTGTCCGATACAACTGATTTTCAACCATCTGAGCAATTGTCTGAGGAAACTTGACTTGTGAGGCTCTTTGAAGCATATGAGGAGGCATGAAGACCATTGGAGATGTTGGAAGCCCATATTGACCTGAGAGATACCAAACCCTAGTTTGGGTTGATTGCCTAGGAGAGGGTTTGTCTGATCAACCTTTGAGGAATCCTTGAGTATGGATGTATGGAATGTCTTGAGAAGATGGAGGGCAAATTTTGGGGTATGACAGCTGCCCCTGTTCAATCTTCTTGTACTGGAAGGGTTAGATTGGCATGCGTGCCTTTCGTGACCCGGAGGTAGAAGATGATTGAACACTTGAGTACACCTGAAAATTTGCACTGTGATGCAGAATGGGCCATGATGCCATTTGGGGAAGGTAAAGACTTCATTGGGAATGAGTCATACGCTAGACGAGAATGTCGCCAATAGGAAAATTGATGGGGATGGGCTTAAGATGCCATCCGAAAGATCGATGCCGGGAGTGAGCCGTATACTAGGCCTGTAGATGTTCTTGATAGTGGAAGGAGCGCGAGACGGGCTTAAGATGCCATCCAGAGGAGTCGTGAGTTAGACTTCGTGCTCATCTTTGAATGAAAGTAAGTTGTCATATCGATTTTTAACCATATATGATTCCAAAGTGAAGCAGATCGCTGACAAATATCCACCTGACCACCTCAGGCTGGGATGTCTCTGCTGACTACGACACCTCTGACCCAGCCGTCCAGAGGCCCCAGTTTTTCGATGACCCGACCCGCTTGAGGACAACCAAGGGGTGGTCTCAGATAGTTTTCCCGGCCGATTCGGGCTTAACTCGGACCCGTTTGCGATGTAAGGATCATACTCATTTTGGAGAAAACAAGAGAAACTTTGATAGAATATTTGTTAGTTTTATGCAAAGTATGATGCATGATGCTGTATATGAATGACGATGCGATGAATTATGACTTTATGAGAAATGTATGAATGATAGATGTTGGTATTTCAAAACATATCCATCTTGAAGAAGATGCGATGTTCCGCTTTGAGGATTTCACCGCTGGGAATCGAGTAGTGGAAGTCCTCGCCAAGGAGAAGAAAGATACCCGATTCTCCGATGCACTATCCCACCAAGTCTTAGGCCTAGATATTGTTGAGGAAGGTAGAGATTGAGAGGCCTCGCTTGTTGGAGATCTCATATGGACCCCGCTGAGGAGAGTCCGGGAGGCATCTGCTAGACTTCAGATGAGATCCCGCCAGAGCATTTGATAGTTGCCGGAGACCGGGTTGGAAGAGTCGTGAACCCGTTGTAATCTCTCGCCGGGAATGAAGATGTAGGTTCCTCCGATGCACTATCCGACCAAGTTTTGTCCGGATACCACTGCAAAGGGAAAAGATCGAGAGATATCCGCCGGGATAAATACCTTGATCGGGGTGAGGTGTTACCGCTGGAGATGTATGTAACTTTACTTAGTTGAGTGGAATCAATGCCGTGGATTCCCTTTGCCACTGGGAAGTTGTGTCGAGGATACTGTAGGGATCATGCCCACGGGAATGTTTTTGTGACTTTCGTCGGTCATTCCCAATCGGAGCCCTGTGAGAAGCACTTTTGTATGTTCACTTTTCGATGTTTGCGATTAGATTTTTATTGTCAAATGCATATAGTCATTCAAAGCAAACGCTGGACTTATGCAAACGACAACAAGAATTGTAAAGAGAAAGAATTTGCGCTTATTTGAAATGTGGCGGGCGGCAAGTAGTTTGTACACAAGAAAGGAAAAGCCATGCGAAACAATCTGTTAAGTTCCAACTATGCTAGTGCTCATATATTTCAACTATCTCATCTCCGGCCAAGAGAAAGTGAGTAGATCGATTCGCCATTTCAATCTTGAATGTCGATAGTAGTCCGGAAGCGTGTGATCCGAAGAGACATAGTTGTACGCTTAAATCCCTAACTTTTCCTAGACCGCCTTTCGGTTTTCACCAATGATACCTTTGCCCAAGCCGTCGTGTTTTCACTGCCGGTGTACATCTTGTATATATCCTTAACTTTTGCCCAACCTTTGGTTCGCCAGATGCCCTTATTTTTCCTAGGTCACCGACCTAGTGGGTCTATTTCATGCGTAGTATTTTTGACTATGTCTCTGCTCACCGTGTGGGAAGTCTTCACCATCCATGGTGCTAAGTATCATAGCTCCGCCGGAAAATACTGTTTTGACTACAAATGGTCCCTCATAGGTGGGAGTCCATTTTCCCCTGGGATCACCTTGTGGAAGAATGATGCGCTTGACTACTAGATCACCGACTTGGTAGACTCGTGCTTGACCTTCTTGTTAAATGCTCGATCATTCGCTTCTGATAATCTGTCCATGGCGATGGATGCGCTTTCATCAATCAAGTTAATCCGTCAAGGCGAGTCTGGACCCAATCGCCTTCGCCTAACTCGCCTCCCGGAGGACTCGCTGAGGGTATCTCGAATCGATGGGTAAGACGAAGCCCATACCGCATAAGAGAGGGGTTGCCCTGATGTTCGGTGTCAGAAAGCGATAACCATGAAGAGCAAATGGTAACATCTCATGCCAATCTTTGTAAGTCACATCAGTATAATCTTCTTAATGTTCTTGTTGGCGGCTTCCACTGCGCCATTCATCTTAGGCCGATAAGGAGAAGAATTGTGATGTTTGATCTGAATTGCGGTGAGTTCGGTGATCATCTTATTGTTGAGATTGGAACCGCTATCCGGATAATCCTTTCAAGAGTGCCATACCACGATAAGATTATGTTTGATGAATCGAGCCACAACATTCTTGGTAATGATGCACGAGGTCGCTTCTACCCACTTGGTAAAGTAATCGACCACAAGGATGAAACGATGTCCGCTGGAAGTCGTGGGCTGATTTCTCGATCATGTCAATGCCCCACATTGCAAAAGGCCAAGGAGAAGTTAAAACATTCAGAGTATCGAGGTACGTACTTTATCGGCATATATCCGCATTTGTGACAAGATCGAAGTAATGCGGGACAATCGCCTTCCATGGTGGACCAATAGTAACCGTTTCAAAATCTTTTAGCCATGGTATGTCCAATCGGAATGGGTACCAAACGCTCGGTAACTCTTCCATGATACGCATTGCTTCTCGTCTATACGGAGTAAGCACAAGTCGTGGTTGGCTTGTATAAGATGCCGCTTGTTGAGGAAGAATTTGGAAGCGAATCTTCTCATGAACTTCTTATCATTATGATGCTCTCAAGGATATTCCCGAGTCTCAAGATACCTCTTCACGCCATAGTACAAGGTTTCTTCGTGTCAAGCTCATAACAATACCGTTCGTCGAACTTCTCAATGATGATCCTGGGAGCCTCGTTGTCCCATCTAACCTGAACATAGACGCATATAGTAGCCAATGCCCCGCCAACCGATTCTCTTCTCGTGGAATATGATCAAAGTAATTCTTCAAGTAGGGGATCAAACCTGAACATGCTCTCGATACGGAATGAGATCGATTTCATCCCACTTTATCCACCGATCACAAAGTCGAGTCTCCATACACTTGCAAGAACTTGATTCTAATAAATAGCAACTTTGATACCCATAATGCACGCCTGTGATTCGCCATGTTGTTCGTGCAACTGAAACATAATCAAGCGGTGAAAGGCGATGTCCGTCAGGGATGTAATGATGGCGCCAATGCCATCGCTGAAAAGTGCTTTGAGGCTCCATCAAAGACCATGGTCCATCGGGATCCTTGTTCGTGTCCTTCGTCTGGGCCTGGTTCTTCACAATCAGAATTAGTAAAACATCTTCATCTCGGGAATTGAACCGCATAGACTGGATAGTCATTCTACTTGCTGATGAGCAAATGATCGCTACTACACGCCCTTGATCGCTCGAGAAGTGTAATCGGATGTCGTATTCGTCAAGATCATTTGCCATCTTGCTATTCTTCCGGAAAGAGCTGGTCAAATATGTATTTTATCGATCCATCTTGAAATCAACAAGGTAGTGAGTCAACATATAATGTCTTAGTTTCATGCAGCAAACAAGCCAAAGCGTTGCAAGTTTTTCTCAAGTTGAGTATCTTGTTTTACAAATGGTAAACTTTTGCTAAGGTAGTATATTGCATGCTCTTTTCGACTGCACTCGCCATGTTGCCTCAACACACCCCATTGAGTTCTCTAACACCGTCAAGTACATGATGAGAGGTCTTCTACGGGCAGATGGGGAGGATTCAAGGTACTCCTTGATTTTGTCAAAAGCGATCCGCAATCGGCTGCTCCATTCTACCACTTGATCTTTCAAGTTCAAGATTGGCTCACAAGTAGCGCTAGATGTGCAATGAATCGGCAATGTAAGTTTAATCGGCCCAAGAAACCTCTCGACTTCTCGTGCAGGAGTCGCATCTTGAATAGCTTTAACCTTGGCGGATCAACTTCAATACCTTTTCCACTAACAAAACCCCAAGAGTTTTCCGATCCGACCCAAAGGTGCACTTGTTAGATCGAGTCTCAACTGCACTTCAACCTCACAAATAGTTTCGCAAATGATCAAGATGTTCTTCTTCACCGCGATCGAGCTATCACGTCGACGAGACCTCTATCTCGTGATGAATCATGTCATGAAACAATGTCACCATAGCGCACCGATAAGTGGCGCTAGGCTCGAATCCAACGATAACCTGTACCGTAAAAGTGCCCACTGTAACGAAAGTAGTCTTCCATGTCTTCGTGATATTTGATCCGATTGTAATGGAGAAACCATCCATAAAGGAGAAAACCTTATGCCGAGCAAAGTTGTCAACCAAAACATCAATATGAGGAAGTGGGAAATCATCTTTCTGACTTGCTTTGTTCGAGATCTCGTGAATCACAATAATATCCGTGATGCACCATCCTTCTTGGCAGCTGTGCACTACATTAGCAACCCAATGTGGATAAGTAAGTACAAATTTAAGAAACCCGCATTGAACCGCTTCATAACTCGGCTTTATTTTCTCCGATATCTCAGATTTACGCGATTTAACCTTCTCTGCTTCAATCGAGAAACCTTCTTTGTTGGCAATCGGTGCACTACAATATCAATGTCCAAACCCGTCATGTCTTCGTATGACCAAGCAAAACCTCAATGTAGTCTCGTGAGTATCCGAATCCAACCTTTCTTTAACACTATTCTCAAGACCCGGCCCTATCTTGATCTCTTTTCGTCTTCACTGCACTCCAAATTCACAACCTCAACTTGTTTCTTCATGTGGTCTGTATAACTCCGATCTTTCTGTCAGAAAGGGACAAGTTCTCTCGGCACTTCACAATCTTCCTCACTTTCATCTTCGCTTGGTAGATCGGATTATCGTCATATTTAGCAATAGCATAGCCGTTATTAACTAGATTCGAGTGATTTCGCAGTTGAACTATCGGGTGTGTGTAAGAAACACATAGCTTTTTGAAGGCATAAAGTAAAAGAAAGAAAACAAACAATTGAATGCAAAAGTCCAACTATTTATTGAATGAAAATAATAAACGACGTATAATAACCTCGCAAACGAGCCATGATGCCCCGGCAAGGCACTAGGCTTAAAGTTTATTGTTCAAACATAAAGAAATACGGTGCTAAAAACAAAACAAGAGCAATTACCCCGACTAAAGGAGATTGGTATGACGCCTTCGCCTTCCAATCACGAGCCGGCCTAATATCCGGAGTTGGAAGATCCACTTGCCGGATGTCAAGTCGCTTGTCGCCGCTTTCTATAGCATGGATTCCACTGCCATGAAAGGAAGTTACGCACGTCATGCGGCGATCATCTTCCGACTTTGATGGTGAAGCCTAAACCATTTTGTCAAATTTGAAAGGAAGATCAGAGCTTCCCCAAATAGTAC